>JAVSCE010005954.1:0-112691 GCA_032199065.1 Smutsia gigantea | reverse complement strand
TGAAACATAACTGGAGACATGTTGTTTGCTTTAAACCTTAGACATTTGTCAATGTGAGGAAAAGAGCAATCCAGGTGAGCAGATTCTATGATCTTGCTCTCTGCTGGGTCATAAAATTTGTTGTTGAGTTTATAGTGCCCAAGGAGAGATAAGTAGAAAAAAGAAATATTTTCTCTAAAAATCCATAATTGATCACTGTAAGAACATGAATAGAAAACTAAATAAATTCCTTTGATTTTTTTTTCTGCCGATAGGTTGCTCTATCAATGTGTGCATGTATGTCATTTTCTATTAGGTTGCATGGGTATGTATATATATAGAGAGAGAGAGAGAGAAAGAGAGAGAGAGAGAGAATTTTAGACCACTGACTTCCACTAAACTATAACAAATAGGGCATATGCGCCTGCCAATTTTTTAGACTATGACATGGTGACATATTTCTATTTAAAAAAAAAAACCCAAAACTTGTATTCTGAAGTAATGCATATGCAGTGACTATCTGGAAGTGGCTATTTTTTTCTCCAAAATATGTATTCAATCTTTTTGCTGTAATTTCTGCAGTGAGGCCTAATGACTTTATATTCAAGTTTTCATCTATCTGATACTTTCAGCAAGTATAATGAAATTATAACAACAACAGCAACAAAATGCTGGTCTACTTTGAAGGCAGGCGAGGTTTATGTAACTTCATATGTATATTTTTTTCCCTCTTCAGATGTTAACTATAAGTACACGCTCTCATTTTAATTATGGAATAAGAGATTTCTCTTAAATAAAGGTGACGTTATTAGAGACCCAACACACTGAAGGCATAGGGTACTGTTATTTTATCTTTACTAAGGAAAATCTGCATGTTTTAAGATAAGATGATTCTGAATCTAAATGGAATGGTTTTCCAGGAAAGGTCTCTCAGGCCACAACAGTTATCCTAAAAATGGAATATATTTGGGAAGAGCACTATAGACCCAAATCTTTCCTGTACTTCTCTTTAGGCAACCCTAGGTCTGTTTCTTCATCCAGAGAGATGAAAAATGGAATCAGGATCTTGGATTATGTCCCAGCAGCTGCCGATCCCCCTACACCGTGAGGTTACTGCCCACATAGAGAGGCCAGGGACACCTCTGTCAGCTTTCCTGTTCCCATATTTAAACTGTATCATCATCCTTGAGGGTGTTCTTGTTTCTAGTTCTCAAAGCTGGCCACCAGAAAAAGTCAGGCTTAATCATACCCTTTTTTTCTGAAATGCATTTCCAGCAAATTTGAATCAGTGTTTAGAAAATTCCACGTAAGAATCATCATATATTGAGCACTTAGTTTTTACCAGTTGAGACACATTATTTTTTATCTTTCTAATAACCCTGCAATTACACTCAATTTTCAAGAACTCAAAGAGGTCGAACAATTTTTGCAGAGCCGCAAAGCTAACTATTTTGCTAGAAATGGTAAGAACAGTATTGTGGCTTGAGCAGGGGATCTGATACCAGACTACTTGGGTTCACATCAGCTTGGTCACTTTAACTTCATGACTGTTGCAAAGTTATTTAACAGGGAAACAGCAAACACATAATATAAATATTGGTTTCTAATAGAAAAAGGTTAACCTAGTTTCTAATAGTCCTTTCTGCCTCTAAAATTGAATAGTTAGATACATACTTGGCCAGCATTTTAATATGGTGCATTAGTGTGCTGGGCCAGCATAACAAAATACCACAGACTGGGCGGCTTAAACAACAGAAATTTATTTTCTCACAGTTCTGAAGGCTGAAGTCCAAGATCAAAGTGGGAAGATTTGTTTTCTCCTGAGATCTCTGTCCTTGGCTTGGAGAGGTCCACCTTCTCATGTGTCTTCACATGGTCCTTTCTCTGTGTGTACACACCCTTGGTGTCTCTGTCTTCTCATAAGGACACAAGGCCTATTGATTAGACCTTGCCCTTCCCACTCATTTAACCTCAGTTGTCCATTTTAAAGGTCCTATCACACTGGGCATGACAGTTCCAACATATGAATTTGGGGAGGACACAATTTAGTACAGAGCACAGAGGGAAAGGTCATTATTTCATTTGCCATATACACGTTCTGGGTGTACCAATGCTGGTATACTCCACTACAGAACATAGATGTTCCTCTTGTTAATCAGCCTGAAAGGGGCCAGAAGTAAAGTTATTATTACCCTATATTGTGGGTCTGAGTTTGGCTCAATCAGCTCACTGGGTAAAGTGAGCAACATGTGTCTGCAGAGGAAATCTGTCTAATGCTGTTTACTCTGGTCTGATAGGCCATATTCTCAGAAAAATAATCAGGGAAACTCAGGCAGACATACATTTATCACAAGTAATAAATTTAAAAATATTTATTAAGTATTTACTACATGCAAGATACATATTAAGAAAAGTGACTGGTAATGGGTAAGAAGCTCTGTTTTAAGATGCATACAAACACATCATAAGCATACAAATATCTATATGCAATTATTTATTGCTTACTATGTCAGGGACTGTGATACTTTATCTGTTTAATTCTTACTTAAAGCTAAGGAGAAGGTTATTATTTTCCACATTTCGCATGTGGAAAGTTAAGCACCTGAGAAGCTAAGAAACTTTTTTAAGTCTAAAAAGTTAGTGAGTGGAGTAAGTAGGTCCCTTACATTCCTAAGACCATGCTCTTATCATACCGACTGATAAGCCAAAAAAAAGAAAAAGTGACTTGACACATATCTCCATTAGCATTTGTAGTAATGCACTGTGATTATTTATCCATATGTTCCTGTCGCTTCTTGCAGGAAGGTGACGTGATTGATAAATCTTTACATTAGCAGTGTTTAATTCTGTGCCTATTCCATGGTGAGGTTGAGATGAATGTTTAACTAAAGGAAGGAAGGGAGGAAGGAAGAAAGGAAAGGAGGGAAGGAGGAAGGGAGGAGAACATGGCTGAGTCAGGTTCTCACTCTTGCTTCTCCACCGTACATGTGTCATACCACAACCACAACTACAAGCACCATGTGCAAATGCATATAAATTCATACAAATCATAAGTTGAAGCTTAAATAATAGCTCCTATTTCTTTAGTTCAGGAAGGGTCCTAAGGAGGAGATAAAAATTATAGCTTAGAGTTAAAAGAGAAGTAGATTTTGATGTTAAAGAAGAACTGTTCAGCTGATAGAGGTGCAATAAGGAGCTCAGTGGGGCTGAAACAGGATTGGAGAAAAAGGTTTTGAGATTTAGAATCAGTATCAAACAAAAATGTAAATAAAAGACTAAATATTTTTGAAGTCAAAGAAGTTCAGTAAGACTGAGATGAGATAATCAATCCCAGAAGAAACGTGCTATAAAATGATTCTTATTACTTGGGTGTATGATATGTTCAGTCCTGGTCTCTGAAGTATCACTACTGGGGAATCCTGATAGAAAACATATTATTATTAGGCAAGACACTTGTCCTTTCTCACATGGCTAACATTGGAAGCTGGAAGCAGAATTTTAGAGTCCCTGGATATTTTAGAGATAATATATTTTTTTCTCATTTTAGAGAAAACTGAGTTGTAGAGGAATAAACAGGGGCTAATTCAAGTTTATGGAGCAGCAAAAGACCTGGATCCCAGATCTCCTGATTCCTTCTCAGCGCTCTTTCCACTCCAATTTTCTGGACCAGTCAGAAGTGAATGAGTCAGGAAAATAAAACTGTGGCCTGACATAAACTGTTTATACTTAAAATTATAGAAAAATGTTCTTTTATCTAGATAGTTTTGCACATGCATTTACTTATATCTTTGGCATGTGGAAAATTGGTTTCATAATCTCCAGAGAAAATTGTTAATTTCTGCCTGGAGCATTCTCTCTGCTGATTCTTATCAGCGGATGTGCAACTCTAAAATTAATTTTACTCTATTTACTGTGTGGGTTGTAATGAATCATATTCAAAATCGCCAAAAACTTACACAAAAGACTGTACAGGAGAGGGAAAAAAATTCATTTGGTTTTCCCAAGCTGCTTCTCTGTTGATTATTACAAGGTAGCATTTTTTTTCACTTCTTTTCTCATTTGTATGAAAATCCAGATAGAAATGAAAGTAATGTATTAGCTGTTTTTGGAAAAAGAATGTTAAGTCAATTATACTCTTGCAAGAATTATAAGAATGAAAGTGAGTTTAAATTTGAATTGTCAAAGGAAATTTTACATGCATTTAGCACTCTGTGAAATTCATCATATGTATTTAATTATGTACTGGGTTTTGCACTGCTATATCTAAATTGATATTTTTATTTTAAAAAAAGACTTTTTTTTAAGAGGACTTGTTCTAGGCATCACTTTAAATTATGCCTGTAAGTATATTTCAGGTATTCATTTTAGTGAGAAGATTTGAAGAGATACGTGTGTGTGTAAATGACACAACTAAACACAGGTTTGGTTTTTTTTTTCCTGTTTGTGATAAGCATACTTGGGGGAAAAGCAATTAACAGTTATCAAGTCTAAGTGCAAGTGCCTTAAACTTTATTATATATTTAGGTGTTCTGCAAAACCTACTACTCTTTATCATTTAGATTCCTAACAATATATGAGTGAATTCCTGCATATTGGTGTGTTATTTCTAAGTACAAAAAGTCTAATCTTAGCAGAGTAAGCACTGACCTTTAAATCTCTCCTTCAACTGAAATGTTTAAAAACTGAGCATATTACATAAATGCATTGAGCATATTTTTTATAAATGCAAAGCAGTGCAAAGCAAAGATACAGGAGATGGTCCCTGTGTGTGCATGTTGCATCCGTACAATCTTCCAGTAAAATATGGACGAACCAAACATGATTCTACATTACAAATGAAAGGGCAAGGTCGAAATACTTTGCCATAAAAAACTCATCTCTTTATGAATGAAAAATTTCACATGGCTCTGACCCTAATGACTTAAATATTACCCCTGTAGAGCATTTCTCAAGCCCTATTAATGTCTTTTTTATCTGCTAGTAACAGAGAACTATTTAAAATGGAATAAGGCATTAAGAATTCCAGCAATAGGCATCATTCTTAATAGTTGTTATTTTAAGTGAAAACTGGTAGGTGTAGTAGCCACAAAATATAGCCACTTTTGAAATGACAATTTTGTCCTCTATTTTACTCTCCTCTTCCCCAAACAACATCTGAAGCCCAAAGTAATGGTGTCACCTGGTATCAGTCTAAGCCAAGTCAAGTGCAAAATATAGAAATGGAATGTTTTATTTTGCTAGCCTCTCTGGGGCTATTGAGATTAACAGAAAGAGGCAGCATTGCTGGGCGCCTGTGTTCATAATGTTGAAGATTTACTCTGGAAGTGGAACAGCGAGGGAAAGCTTTTGTAAACAAAAGAAAAGTGAAGGAGTTTGTGAAATGGGCATCAGGATGCCAGCCAAGTGTCATGCACAAAGTGTGTGCATGTCTGATCTGTATACACAGTTCCCTGTGCCTTCTCTGGATCTTATATACTAGAAGTAATAATAGCAATCTACCTTTTGGAGACATAATTTACACTCATCATGAGATCTGGATTATTACATTCAGTAATACTACTTTTTGTGCATTGTATGTTACTAGAAATATCTAATAAAAACATAATTTGTGTAATGTCTAGTCACTGAAGGATTATTAATGTTTGTGGATATATTTCTTCTGAATTTGATGTTTACATTCGTATCCCCATATGGCAGACAGAAAAAAAATAATGTCCATAATACTATCTTCATGGTTGAATATTTAATATTAACCATAATAAAGGTGTCTTTACAAGGGACATGACTAATTGCCAGACCAATGCCCTTTACTTTCTGATGATTATATTACTTGAGAGATAATCAAATTATTTTATACATCTGTTTTCTTATATTTCTTTGTAATATGTCTTAAGTAGGAAATTTAGGTAATGTTGAAATATATTTTATTTATTTATTTTGGGGAAAACTTTGTGCAGTCCTTTTGACTTTGTATCAGTCAAGTGCCATTAACAAATTGCCATTCTTTCACCAAAAAAAAAAAAAACTGACTTAGCATCTTCCCTGTCTCTTTGTTCTACTTACTTCCTATGCTTCCAATTTCTATCTTTGGAATGTTTCTCCAGTCTCCCTGTTCCCCTCCAGCTCCTTGGCCAGTACTCTCTTACCTGGATTACTAAAGCATCCTCTTTTCCATTCCAGTCTGTTCTCTTCAAAGAAGTAAGAACATTCTTCCCAAAATATATCTCATCATATCACTGAGCTATCTAGAAACATTATTGATTTACCATTCTGATCAAAGTATGTGAGACACTAGCATAGCACTACAGAACCCCTTGCCCTCTAATGATCAGGTCTATCCATTCGGGACCTGCTTAAGGCCTGAAATATACCATTTCAATGCCTCCCTGCCTTGATTTGTGCTATTCACTGGAATGCTCTCCTCACCCCACCTGTTCCACTCCTGGGTAGGCAAAAGCCACTCATTTAAAACTCCAGATTACATGTCAACTCCTCTGGCAGAATTCCTCCCTCAGATGTGGGTTGTTATAGCATATGCTATGTGCATTTAAAATTTCTCAGTATTTATTTTATCTGGTATACCACAAACTTATAGTATGAACTGTAAATTCTGTTTATTTTTCTACCACCATAGCACCTAGAACAGTGATTGTATATCTAATATACCCAAAGAGTGTTGTACAAAATGAATGGTACATGAAGTTTATAATAGTATATTCATCCCTAGTTGTATGCAATAAATTATATTTTCCACCAAATATATTTATAGCAAGTGAAAAAAAAAACTACTTCCCTTATACATAACCCCCTTTCCTCAACCACTGTGATTCAAATTGAGAAGAGATCAGTTTATTCTTAAAGGTAAATGGTATAGTACTTAATTGAATTAATGTTCAGTTCTTCTTGCCAAAATATTAGCATCTTCTTTAGCAGTTATCTTGCCGAAGAAAATGTTTGTTTTTGTGTATTAAAATACATTATGCACTCCATCTTCCCAAACTATTTTGAGCAACTACTTATAATGATTTAATTTGCAGGACTGTGTGCCTAATATGCTTTCTGTTTAAAATCCTAACACTGAGCTTTCTAAGAGCAACGTGGTCTACATGTAAGCTCTTTGCAAACAGCATCTGAATTGGGAGCTGCCAGAATTGTGTTTGTTGTGGCTGCCTGGGTAGCTGCTGCTTGAACAGCTGAAGTATGAGCGTATTGATTGACTAGTGCCAGCTCAAACAAGGAGTATGCCAACCTAAAGGAAAGTCAGATGTGTGTGCAAAGCTGGGTAGGTAAAATCTGGCAAGGATTGGAAGTGAGAAAGTGGGACAAGCTATTTAATATAAAGGCAATATGTAGCTTGAGAAATGTATGACAATTTGCATACAATACTTCAAAGATAGCACTTCATTGGTACCTAATAAAACAGAAAAGAGGTTCATACTGTTCCAGAGGATGGTGTCTGATTTCATATCTACAGTAGGATGGGGAAAAAGTTACTTGTGTAAAAAGTCCAATCAACAACCTAGCTTGTAACTGAACTATGCACTCTAACTGAATAATTGCCATAATTCATTTATTACTTTGTGTATAAATGGAGGACACTTTAAATATAAAGCTATTTACCCAGTTTATAGCAATTACTGTATGAGCTTTACAACAGTAAAGTTATACCTTAAACCTGGCTCATATGAATGAGTATAATAACATCATTAGATTTAAAATAATGGATGTGAATGATCCACAAAGTCTGGGTTGTCTATGCTAAATTCTGCCTGGATGTAAGCCAGAGAGACATCAAGAGAGCCTCCTAGAAACCATGGAAATAGGTACAAGAACAGGTGAGAAACTCCCTGACTGGCATATTCCTGCTAGAACTGTGTTCTCTGGAGGAGTTTATTCTAGAAACTCACTCTGGGGGACTGTGACCTCACTACAATGAAGAAATAGGGTTCACTCTTCCAGAATTCTTTAGATAACACTACCTATAAGTGTGTGTGTGTGTTTATGTGTGTATGTGTTAAACTTGGGGCCATAATGAGTATTAAGAGAATCGTAGAACTTATTCTATGGTTTAAGCACAAGCATGGAATGTATATTTTTAAGACTTCAAATGACATGTGTAGTAGGAGTACGATGCTAATTTTATGTTTTTTCAGACAAAAATTAGTTCAAACAAAAATAACTGGGTGTGTTTAAGGCAATCATCTACTTTCTAGTCCAGTTTTGATTCCTTTTCTTTGTGAGTTCTCCCATGTTCTTTCTTGTCCCACTTTCCCGGATCTGCTTTTTGTGCTGGGAAGTGGCTTTCTTGAGTTGAACCTTTAATATTTGCAGAAATGTCCGAACTTTGCATCAGCAATTGAGTACAAATTCCCTTAAGACAGAGAATTTTTATATGTGCTTCTATGAAGGATTTGGTTTTTTTCACTTAGTGTCTGCAGGGTGCTCGCCACTAGGTAGATTTCGTGCACAAAATAGAGCTTCTCTTGCCACGGCTCCTTCTGAGTTTGGTGAAATGAGACTTCCCTGTGTCCTCTGGAAATGAAAAAGAGGTTTTATACTCTGCTTCTGTAGATGGAAGAACAACTTCTTGATTAGTATCTGTGCTAAAAGTAGATTGGCCTTAGGGCTGAAATATGAATGCTATGGTACATCCTTTTTAAGACTATTAACCATACTTCCTGGCCCCAGAAAGCCAAAGTTTGACTATTTGTTTTGTATCAATTATGACGAAATTATTTGCAACAAAAAAGGAGATAGTGGGTGAAATGGCCACACTCATGTTTAAGGGATCTTAGGTAGACTATTCCTATGGCTTTAGAAATATGGTTCATTTAAAATATTACTCTTTTTCTTTTTCTGGAAGTAACAATGCAGTGAGATCTATGAAAGAGCAGGGGTTCCAGCCTTATTTTAGTCACTAGATTAAGACTGTTCAAGGATGATGATTCTAGCCTCTCTTAGTAATCCATTGTGCTAGACTACTCTTTTAATTTCTTCTGCATCCTATTTATACTTGTAATTCCTCCTAACTTTTGGAAAATTATTTGCTTAAGATAACTACTCATAATATAGGAAGCTAATACCACTTATTTATTCTCTGTATTTCCTTTTTCTTTTTAGTTTTCAAATGTTTTTCTGTAATATTCCTTGCTGTAAAACGTAACCCTATCTCCAATCTTCACACACTCTCAAAGCAGTGTGTATATATCTGATAAAATGACCCACATGATCTTCTTTGTAACTAAGCACTAAGGTATACAAGTAATGGCGTGAATACATGAGTGATGGCTAATTGAAGGCTAAATGGCAATAGAAATGCATTTTGCATTTGCATTTTTTTTTCTTTTCACAATGAGCTGGAGAAGGGTGGTACAAATAAATGTAATAGAAGGTCCATTAACTGGAAACAAAATCGCTGAAGCAATGTCGTTCGGCAGAGAGACCACAGACATGCAATAAGAGTGAGGAAGCAGTTTTGATCATTAGAATGAACCAAAAGCAATCTCCTGCCTGCTTTAGCTTACACAGATGACAGGGAAAGGAAAATGTTCTTTTCTTCTGAGACAGAAACAGGATATCAGTCAAAATGATAAGAGATGTCAGTATAGTATTCCTTCGAGTCAGGTACCACTGAACTATGCATCTGGGACTAGAGTTTCTAATCTTTTTCTTTGCTTCAGTTTTACTTTGGGCTTTGGGGTAAAAGATTCCATATCAGTATGTATCTAAAAAAGTTCACAGTTCTTAGTAGGGAGAAATAAAAGTAGTTTATAATCTAGCAGGAAAAATATAATCCTTATATCAGTAAAACTAAATTCTTTTGAGGCTTTGTCTATGTCAACTTGAAAAAGGAATTTATATTCCTTAAAATGAGTATTAAATTACCTTTCTTATCAGAATTTTGTATGTATTTACAATTAAATACATGTACAGTGCCTTAGCATGGAATAGCTTAGCAAAAACATTTTATTAGTAGCTGTTATTAAGTTCACTTAAAGGATAACCAAAAGATTCAGTAAATGCATACTAACAAAATGAACCAGCAATTAACAGTAAAACTCTAAAATATTGTAGTGCTTCATTTTTTGTTTGTTATATTTCCAAAGAAAATTACAGAAAGGGAAATTTGTATATTACTTAGGATGCCCATCAAAGAAAACTTACCTTAAAATTTTTTAAATCTCCAAGGCTAAAACAGACCCTGGACATGATTATAGTCTGAAATCAGTAAACATTCACTTTATTTCTATGTCCTGTACTAATAAAAACTGAACTTTTCTTTTTAAATATAAAATTAGGGTAACAGAGACCTCTGGGGAAAAAACGTTACTAATTTTAAAAATGTAGAATTCAGCTGAAATATACTGACATTCTAAAGACAGAGCTGCAACTACACTAAACATAAACACAAGGCATCCAGTAAAAAAAACACACCAATTATATAAGAAAGAGAGAGGGGAGAAAAGGTGCCAAGTAATTAAATAATCCTCTTAACTAAGTTAACTGCTAATTCAGTGATTTGATTCAGTGTTTGTGCCACATTGCTTTCCGCCATCCTCACTGAAAATCCTGCAAGAAAAGACAAACCTATAGGCACCCTCATAATTGCTGTTTTTCTTGGTGAGGGGGGAAGGCAGGTGGTTAACTGAGATAATTTATGTAAAATTTCGGAACATTCCTTGCACAAGTAACTGTGCAATAAATTGCTAATACAACACATTAGAGAATTTCAATGAATAGATCCCCTTTTCTCACAATTTTATCTCAAACATTATTTGCATTAGTCATGAAATGAGAAAGAATGAATTGTTCAGAGAAGGCTGTCCGTCTCTTTTTGCTGACACTGTAAAACCAACTAACCCAAGACTCAGCGGCTGAGGCCAATACACAGTGATTAGCAGTTGGGTGGTTCTTGCTGGGGCCACGGTGGAGCTCACTGTGCTCCTGGGAGCCACTGGGGGTGGTCGGGGAGTTTTTTTGCTGACCTTGACTGGACTCTTTCATATGTCCTCTGCTGAGACAACAGGCAACTTTGTCCCAACAAGTTAACCCAGGGTGCTTCTCATGGCATGGCAGAAAGAAAACCAGAGCAGGAACACTCAAATGTGTAAAGGACAGAAATGCCGTTTCTGACCCATTCCACTGGCCAAAGCAAGTCCCAAGGCCAGGCCTGACCTAACATGTGGGGAAATAGACCTGCCACGGGGGGAAGAAGTTGTAAAGTCACCCTGCAAAATGGGGATTGATACATGGAAGGGCAGAGAATTATGGCCATTTTAGCAACTTTACATGAAGACCATACTAAAAGTATCATTAATAGGCCTGCCTGTGAAATAAGTAACCACTTCTATCAATGTAAAGTTGTTAGTCTCTGTCTGCTTCAAAATAAAATAACAACAGTGCCAAAAAATACTGAGCCATTAAACAAATTGGTCAAAGATGTAACAGAATAAGTCAAATTTATTGTTAAAATGTTACATGATAGAGATTTAATGTATTTAAAGGTAAAAAATATAATGAATATTAGCTGACTCCTACCTCTAGATTTAAATGTAATTATTTATTTTTAATATTCAGAGGACAGGACAAATACATGTTCATTGCTGTGTGTTTCTAACACATATATAACAATTTTAAGTGCTTATGTCTGGCAGTTCTGACTAAATGGATAGTTGCCTGGTTTAGATCAATGAAGAAAAGGTCTGCTTTCCCCATATATGTTACCAAATACCAAATCTGAGTTCCCTGCCATGTCACATAGATATTGCCATTGCACATTCAGTCCTTCACCTGATATTGATCATCTAAGGGATGGGTTCGTAAATCCATTTCTCTATAAATCAGACAGAATTCCCTTATAGTCTTACCTTGAACTCATTGGCAGCCATCCTAAAATTCTTAGCTTCAGTATAAACTGACTGATGTCAAAGAAGGTGTGAAATCCAGCTGAAGGCTCAATATTATTATTCAGAAATGATGAGTATAGATAGAACAATCTCCATAAGAATAGCATTTTTTTATTGAATACTTAAAACATGCCTGGCTACTTAGGCTTGCTCTATGTTAGTTTCATGTATTATTTATTTTATTTAATATTGGCAGCAACCATGGTAGGTGGGTACTGGTTTTAGCCCAGTTTGCAGCTGAGGAAACTGAGGCAAAAAATACAGAAATTTCCTAAGGCCATATATATTATCAGTGGAGCTATGATTCCAGCAGAAACTCTGGCTCCAGTGACAACGCTCTCACCATCCACTGTATACTGCCTCCCCATGCAAATAACCACTTATGAAACCAATCATTTGCTGTTGATTATTTAGTATTTTCCTGCCAAGAAGACTAATGCCAGATATTTATGTGTGACCAAGATTAAGGTCAATCAGTGGCTCTCTACTGCCACTGAACTTAACCATGTCTGGAAAATTTAACAAGAAATACAGATAGGATGTGTTTATTCAACTAGGCTGTTCAGTGGAAAGAGAAGAAAAGGCTCATCAAATGTCTGATATTTTCTTACAAGTTTTGCATTGTGTTAATGACTTGCTGGCAAACCCTTAATGCTTTGTCATCTTTTCCTGAAAAGCATCTGTAAAGGTTTTATTTGTTCAATTATGGAAGCTAAAAGATGTGAAATTCCATTAGCTATAAAATGAGTTTTGTCGATTAAGCTGAAAGATTTAAAACTAGTTTGTCATCTCATATACACCACAAAACATATTGTCAAAGTAAATTCATTGCTTTGACCAAGCAGTTCATGTCTTTGGATATCAGAGAATAAATCTTAAATCTCAGAACACCAAAAGCAATTTACATCATGTAAGGGTCAAGTTTACATGAATGTAGGAAATGTTGCCATGACGTGTTTAAAATCATTGTTAAATTTAAGCCTGTATTTATCAACAGAATTCTATATTGAGACTCACAGCATCTGTATAGGGTCTACTATGGTTGAAGTTCAAGTTTAGCATATTTGTGATTTCACAAAGATTCGGTCCTAAAATACATAGTTCATATTTATTCTAGAGTAACTTACTCTTCAAACGTTACAAACAAATATTTGTAGCGTGCCTTCTAGATAGCTGGCCTAAAGCATATTTTGTAATTTGCAGCACAAAATAATATTTAAGTAGAAGTTCAATAATTTTAGTAATTTACTGTCTTAAATAATATGGATATCTAGTCCCAATTTTCATCTGTGGATTTAGTCTACACCCACAATAAAACAAACAAACAAGAATAACAACAACTGCACTCAGAACCACAGAAGTGGGAAACAATATATTCTAAGGACAATAGTCCGTTCTGGGCTGTAGACACCCTAGGAGCAAGCATTGGAAGATGAGGCAGTTCCCAACCCTAACGTGCCTTCTAACAATTAGCTCAAAATCACACCTGTGTGGAACAATTCCTGCAAAAGGCTAAACTTTTTGCATATTTTTCTCTTTGCTCTATTACTGGCTTCCACTTTAGACTGAGTTTAAATCTAGACTAGGTCACTTACTAGTACAGTGATTTGGGCAAACAGCTTCACCTTTCTTGTGACTCATCTCTAAAATGAGGATAAAAATTAAATGGGTTAATAATTAAGCATTTTAAACCCTGACTGGCATATAATAAGCATTCTACAAATATTGTTATTACAAATTCTAGAAGCCCATATGGGGACAGATGTTAATTAACCCAGATATTTATTTTTCTTGAAGTTTCTTTAAATTTCACTTGGCTGCTTTTTATATACTAATCTGCAAGCCTCCGTGGAAACCTTCCTTCAATTCACTAAACTCATTAGGTTTGGGACTTTATGTTTCTTCTTTAAGCAGGTAAAGTTTAGTTAGTATTGGTAGGGGAACCTTAGAGACATTTCATTGTTCTAAAATTAGTTATTCATAGTTCTGAAGGCTTCTGTCCCGTGTTGTGTTTTATCTAAATGCTTTCCTTGGACTATGTGTGCAATGGAGGTAGAACTGGTATTTTTGATTCATATAATATTTTGTATCGTTATGAAAGCTATTATTAGGACAATAAAGAAAAATGCAATATTTAGTAATTACTACTAGAAATAAAAGCCATTTGAGTATCTACTTAAGGCTTTTCATGAGGCAAACATTTTGAAACGAGAATCTGTCTTTATCAATATTGTATGTTTGGTTGGCATAACATGCTGTGAGCTCTCAGGATGAACAGGCATCTCAAAGGCATGAAGCAGAGCCTCTCTGTCGTTTACAGTATTTTAAATAAATTGTTTCAGTTCTCTGTGGTATTGTTTCCCGCTGAGAAGAGCATCATAATTAAAAACAGCAACTGGAATGGAATTATAATGCAGGTATTCTGACAATGTGGGCACCTGGTATATTGTCTTGAAATCAAGTGACCTGTGGTTATTACTGATAGTGTTCTTTCTAGGCGGGATTTGCATAACTAGAGAGAATTCATCCCTCTGCCCATCCTTTTGAAAAGATCATAGAGTATTTAGTAGAGAGGAGATAATTATGCTATTTGGGATAATAGTCAGATTTACTGTCTAGGACTGCTATTCTTTACACTACATGAATTTCAGTATAATTGCTCAGATCCTCTTTAGATGAAAGGAGATTCATTTTTTCAGAGTTTCCTTTACGCTCCCTTTTTATTCTTATTGTTATATTTTTAAGCAACTGGGTCTAGCATTGCAAGAACAAATGCTATTTAATATTAAAACTGACCTTTTGTCTGCACTTTACAATTGTTTATTGGAAAGTTTTTGAATTGGCAAGAGATAAAAATTTCACTCAAATTATGTCTTTCATTTTTGTCCAATATTTTGTTACCAAGTCTGTTGTTGATCTAATATTTATGAAATAAATAAGCTCTATAAATTCTATTTTTTATAGAATGTTCAGTAGCCACCTGTGTGTGTATAAATTCCTTCTTCAGAGTGAATCGAATGCTCATCAGCAAAGTCAAGTGGCAGGTTAAAGGAATCTTCCATTTGATTTTCAATTAACAGACAACCTCAGAATTAATGTATTATTAAAGTTAAATATATGTCGTTGTATTTAATTGTAGTGATGCTTATATATTATGTCTTAGAAACTTTACTTAGCCTAGATAAATCCTTATCTAGGGGAAGATGTTACAAATTGTTTCCTCTTCTACTTCAGTGATTTTTTTATTTGTTGTGATCTAGGGAAGCTAAAAATTAAGCATTTTATATGGCTTTTCCTGTAAAGTATCCATTTATAATATCATACTGCATAGGCAATTCCAAAATTTTATTTTGATACAATAAATGTATTATAATCTGTGTAGTTTCAAGAATTAGCTTTAATAATTTCAGAAATAGAACAGGTTATTTTATCTATCCAGTTTTGACCATGTAACTATGAGAAATTCTGCAAAAATCACAAAATAACTCTCTTTGTTGTCAGTTAATTTATAGACAATTTTAGAGATTGGGAAGTTAAGCACTTTTAATCGGTAAACCCACTGTTGAAATGGTTTTTATATTATTCTGGTTTTATTTTTCAGTTAAAAACTTTCCTAGTTAATTGAAATCACCTCATGTAATTACAAATATACTGCTACTTCTGAGATTTAATTGGTGAGTTATTAACATATCTGTATGACGTCCACGGGTAAATAAATAATTAATATTAATGTAATAATAAAGAGCACATGACAAATTAAGTTGTCATATTTAGCTTGAATTTAATAGAATCACATGTATTAAACAATTTATTTTAAATATTTATTTAAACTTTCCAGAATCCATTGAGAGACTGCCTTCCATGTAAAGTTATCATAATCCAGATGTTGGCATATAAATCACCCAAAATCTATATTCAAAATACTCCTTTTCCTATAGTCCATAATCAGTCTCTTTTACAGGACCTCCATAAAACTGTATTGTTATGGTATGAAGTTTAATTAATCTATTTTAGCAGTGTGCATCTCAAAGTCAGCCACCTCAAACATACATACACTCACTAAAAGGAGAGAGAGGGGGCAGGGAGGGAGGAGAGAAAGAAAAAGGTAGTGATGAGCATGTACAACTATTACGACAAGCAAAATTCCTATTATTAAATCAGATGCCTGAAATAAAATATGTGAGAGCTGTCTTTCAAAGATTTCTCTTAAAGCATGAAATTGTTATATGGCATCCTAATTTAGCCAGTCCACAGAGCTCTCTGTGATGGCAGAAAAAGGTTCTTTCTTGAAATGGATGCTTCATTCTTTTTCTCCCAGTAGCTATTCAACGTCCTTTGTCTATTGATATTCATTATTGCCGCTGTAAGAACAGGGCAGTTTTTCATTACCTCACTGGCATGGGGCGCACTGATTTAGTTTTGCTGTCCGTTCTGACCCCTTTCTCTCCCTCCCCCACTCTGACTTACTGAAAATCTACAAATAGAAGAAACACCATACACAGTAGCACACAGTAGAAAATAAAAGCCCACCATAAATTAAGTTGTCATGTTTAGCTTGAATTTCATGGAATTGTACATATTGAACAAAGAACACAAAGAAGCTTATGAACAAACAATATATTTTGATGATTTGGGGGTACATAATGACTTTTTAAAGTGTGCTAAGAATTATTACAAATCCTTGGAACTTTTACTATGTTATTATTATGGATAATTTTTATTCTCTCTAATATATTCAATTTCAAGAAAAAGTAGTTTGGTAAGATGATTGATGTGATAACTTCACAGTTTTGTTGTGAAATATGTGCAGCTATTTAGTACAAATTCTTTAGTTTATTTTCAGCTCATTCCTTAATTTTCTGTGGCTAGTATTGCCATCTAATGACTTTTGTTAAGTGTTCCTCATATATGTATATTGTATAAGCTGTGTTCATTCACTATATGGAAAACTATAGGATTCTACGTTTTCTCATATTTTACTCTAAGTTAATAATATCAATATAACAATGTATTCTTTATTATGACTCACATAACTAGGAAAAGAATTCTTGAAAAACACATATTCTATGCTTTCCTCCCTTCTAATAATCATGGGTAGAAGGAAGTGATATTGAATTTTAAAGCAGTTTAACAAAAGTAATTGGATCTCACACAACTGAAAATAAGTTTAAAATATACATTTTTCCAGCTCAGAGAATTTAGTCTGTTATCACCACTGAATTCACCTTTTTATTTTTCCTGCAAAATGGATAAGAAAAACTTCCATGTGTCCAAATGCCTTAGGAATGGTTTCATGCTTCTCTCTCTTTCTCTCCCTCAAAATAATATTATTTACAAAGAACTTAGAAAAAATAATGACATGACAACTCTTCATTTTCTTATTCTTGGAGCTACAGAATATATAAAAATCCCTGTCTAAATGAAGTTGTAAAAGATTCCTACAAGAACAGGCCTGGTCAGCAGAGTGGGTAGAGATGATCTTAAGAGGTCTAAGCCCTCTTTGTGAGTAAGTGCTTCTCATTCTGGAAAAGCCTGACTTGTGCTCAAAACATCCTGAAGCATCTTCCCATTTTTGTTGAGTCCCTGAAGGCCAGCATCATTGTATCTGACACCCTTAGAGCAGTAATTCTCTGGAAAAACATGAAAACATCTTTGGTTTATGAAAAGTAGATCTGGTTATAAAAAGGTCCATGACCTCTCATCACAAACTTGTCTGGCTGTTAAAAGGCAGTCACCAAAAGGTTGTTTTTAACGAGTGTTATGTGTTTGATAGAAACTGTAACATCATGAAAGCTTACCAATACAGGAAAAGCTTTAACTCGGCTGCACTGAAATCATCACTTCACTTGTAAGGGAACTGAGGCACACAAAGTTTGTGTCTAAACCGCTTAGGTGGCATTTTCACCTGCCACTGACTCTGTGGTTTGCACAGGTAGTTTGTAGGCTGCTTGAGAAACCCCATACAGGTCACGATAACTCTGTCATCCCTAGAAAAATCTTTCCCCTTATTCTTTTCTCTCAGTATGGTTTCAAATGCAAGCTGAATAGAAGAGACTGAGTAGGATTTTTAAAAAAAAGGAACTTTAATACAATTATAAAAATATGTAAATCCAGGTAAGCGTGATTAGATAGCATTCTGATGGAAAATCTGTGAATTTTGTATAATGCTTGCTGGGCTGTGTTTTAAAATGTTAAGCAACAAGGAAGTTAGAGGCACTATGGACTCTGTCTTGAGCAAAAGGTCAGTAAACCAATGTATGAACTCAAGTCAATGATGGGTGCTGTACGGTAGCGCCGTAGGCACCGAGTCTTTCACTGAGTAGCAGTCAAGACTCCTGTATATGCTTGAAGCATTTGAACAATCAGAAGTATTGCAATGAAGAGACAGAGTGTTTATCCCATCATTATTCATCAGGTATCTAAAATGTGCCAAGGGATTTTATAAGAAGGATATTTATCAAGCTAATTTTTTTTTTCCTACAAGTATATTAGCATCATTATGATAGTGCTAAAAACACAAATTTTCAAGTTTGGATAAGGCTGTATCTGTTTCTCTATAGAACAGAATGACAGATGGCGATAATTGGCTGGAATTTAAAAGAAAGAATTTTCCCTTTCACTATATTCAGGGATGGAAAACCGTTTTCGTCTGTTCATCCAACACTGGGTGATGCCATTTAGAAGGACTTGGAAGTGGAGGTCAGCCTCTGTTGGAAAGCATGGGTGGGGATATTATTTATGATGTCTATGCTGAATGTGGGTGAGGGACTACTGTGGACCCGTGTTGCCATTTCTAATAACAGGCTCAATAACAAAAACTAAATTTTATTGTTTTATGTCTTTCCTAGAACATTTCACCTAATTTACTGTACTTCTTTTATGAAAGTAATTACTTCCTGACACGATTAAAGTTCCATATGTACTCCTCTCCCTTTCCTATATTGTCTGCAACTTGAAGACAGGATCCATGTTCTAATTAATTGTGTAACCCCCACAATGCCTTGGTGGGAGATACTGTGTAACTATTTGTTGAATAACTCACTGAGTGCAAAATTCTGCATTTAGGTAAGATGACCCCTCAAAGACTTATAAAAACCCATCATTTGCTTTTAAACCCACATCCAGCATTGCAAGAAAGTAACAACGCTTCCACAAATTGTGAGGAGGGCTCTGCTGTCCCTGTAGCACTCAGACTTATTTTGAAAGGTAATTGAAATCAGCCACTGGGAACCCTCTAAGTCCTTTATTAAATTGTAGGTCATTAGTTGTTCTTCTATCAGAACATTAAACAATTCTCAAATAGTATTTTTTAATGTTCTGAAATACACACCTCTGCCTAGCCAAGTCATTTGGAAGTTTTCCCTTCCTAGGATTCTAATCCATCATGTTTATCATATTTCCAGTTTAAAAATGATTTTAGGTGAAAACACGTGTAGTGTTTACTCACCCCTAAGAAACAAAACAAAAAAGAATGACAAGATGTCAACCTGAGTAGTATCTCATTTAAAATCCTTGTTTTTGATCCTTGTTCTGTCCACACTGAAAGCCATAATTTAGGTACTGATGGTGGAAATGAACAAGAGCTAAAGACAAAGTGGCTCTTTATTATATTAAAGATAATATCACCAATAGTGATATTTACTTGTAAGACTTAACACACTAAAATCAGAAAGAGCTTAAAGTTAGTTATGTTCTTCACCACAGTGAAAAAATAAACTAGTTAAAGCATTCAGAAAACTCTAAATTAGACTGGATACTCAAGAAGCAAACTAAAGGAAAGAAAATACAAGGAAAAGAAAAACTGTAAATTTCAAAATACATTTAACAGCTTCTGTTGGCTTACTCCTTTTTAATCTCTAAAGTGCTACTAAGAAGTTTTCGAAGTTAAGGGTACATATTATGAAATGTTCAGCTGTTCAGTGCCATTGATCTGCTTTTTGTCCTTTATGCAGTTTTTTGTTTCTTGCTGGGTCCATAGTTTTTCATTAACTTGTCTACCGGTTTCCTGTTTTAGATTCATTTCAGAGGCTTTTTATATATTTTCTTTCTTCATGAAAGAAATGATTGATCAACTCACTCATTCTGTTATTTTTCATGCTGACGTGCTAATATCCTGCACATTTAAAAAATTACATCCTAGCATTATATTATAGCCTGCCTGTACATGTGAAAGGGAAGCAGCGGTCCCAGCACAGCTTCTCATGGATCAATCTGCCACAAATCTGTAACCACTGAGAGTCAGTGTCTATAATTAAACCACACACTCACCTTAAAACAAAGCTGAAAATCTATTTACCATTAATGGTAAATATAAAGTCTCTCACAAGTCACACATCAAGCTGGAGAACTTTCTTACTATTTTTCTTTCTTTCATTCTATTTTTTTCTTTGTATTTTTTTCAATCTCTGTGTTATATTTACCATACATTTACTGAAAACTAGTTAGTTATAATGGAAAGAACAGATAATAAGGATCCAGCCTTCCTTCCTTAATCCTTCATTCTTTCCTTTCTTAAATACATATTTATCGAAAACTTTTATGTGCACTTACCTAGGACCTGGAAGTGCAGAATCCTGTACTTCACAGTGAGTAGAAGGCATTGGCTAAGCACAGTTAATGAGCATGCAAAACTCCTACTGTGAGTGAGTGGTAAGATTAGATTGTGCTTATGTTTACTCCAGGATCCCCAGCTTAGCCAATTTCATTATACCTACATTTCCTAGAGTTCTTTTAGACAAATCACTTGATACCTGTTTCTTATTTTTTGCCCTTTGGGAAATGGACACAATAACACATGCCTCTTTCTCGTTCAGAAGAAGATATGCCCTAAATTGTGCCAGGCATTCAATAATCAATTACTAGGGGGATGATTATGATGATGATAGCTTATACTTATATAGCCTCTGTGTGCCCAAAGCTATCCTTGCCACTTTACATATATAAATGCATGCCACTCATAATGCCAGCTTAGCTGTTTATCTTAATGAGTATCAGTGTGCTGAGTTTAATCAGCACGTGGTCGTTATTCACAGGTCCACGTGAAGACAAAGAGATGTCTTTGTCCTCATTTTCATGTCCAGGTGCTGCAAGAGGAAAAAAGACATATTCAACCAAACTCAATTTGGGTTGAATAAAATGTTCATTTAAGACAAATTTTGAGGAGATGAGCAGCATTTATGAATTAGCAGGCTGTTTTTTGTTTTTTTTTAATATAACAGAATAGCACTAAGTAGGAAGGAAGAGTTGGGGGAAAATATCAGTGACTATGATTTTCTTCTTTAACTGTAAAGGACCAAATTAGAAGGCCTATCATCTATAAAGATTGCTTAGAAGTTCAAGAATGGTTAACTTAAGAATAATGTATTTAATGCTGATTCCCAGGTTTGTAGCATGCAGTGGTAGAATATTCTGTGGCTACTTAGCCATTTTAGATATTTTATCTCTGCGGACCTTCATATGTCCCTGTATCTTCTTAAATACAGTCTGGAAAATATGATTACGCATTGAGAATTTTGTCATTGCTGTTAGCTTTTCATATATAGATAGAAATACTCTCAAACTCCAAATAGGAATAACATTGAGTATTTTATAACAAATTGTCAGGGGATGAGGGAGACATTATCTCTCATTATTAATAAATCATTTATTTTAATTTACTCCAACTTAGTTTAAACTAACTTAATCTAGCATGATGATACTGGCTCCGTGATTTCATTTGTAAGTAGCTCCATTTTGTAGGATGAATAAAAAAAGTGGATCTCTTTAGTTTTCTACAAGATAGCAGATTTAATTATATCTTTCCCAGCAGGAAAAAGTTTATGGTGCTTCTCCTTCTTGGTTTGTAGCCCTCGGGTTAAATATTCAATAAGATCATTACTGTATCTAAATCACTATTTATCCAGAAGTTTTTTAAGGAAGCAAAAGCCAGTCCCCAGTCCGATGTTGATTGTTTTGGAATACTTGGTCTTAACTATCTGGGCACACTCTAAACAGCATATTTTATCTTACTGGTTTTCTATATTCATGAATAATGTATAACCTGTCATACTTCTCAGATCATCTGCTTCAGAATCCTCAACCTGACTGTAATTCTAAGTGCATTTAATCATGCCAGATCCCCATGTGTTCTTTGGAAGCCATACTGGCATATCATGAGCCAGTAATTAGTCCTTATTTTGACTGGACAGCATGTCTAATAGTTAAATGACACTTTTTAATACAGCCTGAAGGATAAATGAATCCCTAAGTCATTGGTAGCTTTTATTCAGAGGGGCAAGTTAACTTTGACAGTTACTTTAAAGGACAAGTCGTCTCAAGATATTTGTTTTTCCTTTTAAATTCTCCTGATTTTGCTCTTAAGCTCTGCATTATTTAGGCTAGTTAACATGCAGAGCAGAAAGCTGTTTCTTAACTTTTCCCCCTCTTTTTGAAGAGAATTTAATGCACATTAACTGGGATCCTGTACCTTTTATACTTTCTAATCTCTTTAAAGATTTCTTTAGACTAAATTCATTTTTTTAATGCTGATATACTTGTAGAGTCTACCCGAGTAGTAAGTTAGAGATTATTCTCTTTACATTTCTCAATGTTATCATCTTTTCATGTTCCCATATGAAAAAAAGGCAAACTAGGATTTAAGCAGTAAAAAAATGTAATTTTAAGATGTACAAAATAGTGATTAGGTAGAAATTGTTTCTTTGGAGGAAATGAGAGATTTTACCTAATTAAGTCTATGACAGAGCACTAATTATTGTTTATAGCCTTTATTATTATACACCTGCAAGTCACAACAGATTGTTTCAGTTAACTTTGAACAACTAGTAATTATAAAATGCAATTATATTATTGAAAAATTTATTATAGAAAAATCATTAACTTATGTACACCTAATCTTTGAAATTAAATTAGTTTGCATGTCTTCTAAGATTCTTATAAAATGCATTTTTGATATTTATTAACTTAAATAATTTTAAAACAACATTAAGAGATGTATTTTTTATCTACTATGCCAGGACTTTATTTCAAAGATATAGATTTGGGACTCTAATTTATAATATAAAGATTTGGATCTCTAATCTTTCAGATTTGGAAACTATTGTTTCCTGAAGTTACTGGTAACTATTCTAAAAAGTTAAGGTTTTGACTCATTTAATTTATACCAAGAAAACACTGAGTAACATTTAATTTTCAATAACTTAGAATCAATATTTTACCATGCAAATGTATGCATGGAAAAGATACTTTGAAGGGTAGTTAGAGCAATGGTAGTGATAATAATAGAAAAATATATCAAACGTTCCTATATGTAGATCATTATGCCAAGCACTTACCATACATTATCTCACTTAATCCTCTGAACCATTCAGCTTCAGGGGTTGCAACTATATATTCTCAAATAAACTAAAGATCTGGATGTTAATTAGTCATCTGATGCATATGGGGAATCAAGTTAGATAAGTAGAGCCCAAATATCACTTTATGTTCATTTTCTCTAAAGAAATCAGTACAGTCTTTCCACAATAACCAATCCAATTGTGATTAATATGTCCTACATAATCTCTTTGATGCTTTGTTTGCCAGAAATAACTGTCCATACTTCTTTAATTCCATTCTTAAAGCATTTATTTCCACTTCTTAACATTCAATTCACCAAGGAGTGGCTCAACATCTCTCATTCTCAGAAGTTCAGTCCAGCACACTGTGGTTTCCAAACATCGCTTTTCTGTGTCTGGAATGAAAATGATTCAAAACCTCATAATTAAGGTCTCTTTCTACCATGTAGAATTGAAAATAGAACTATATTGTGAAGATGAAATCTCTTCTTAGCCGAGTATGGCTTTAATAACAGTAGACGTTTGAGGCTTTTTACCAACACAATCATTTAGTCTCCTTATTTTGACTTGGAGACAAAATTCTTCATTCCATTGAAGGCCCAACTGAGGCATGGCTGTGAGAGAAAACCCCGAGGAAAAACAGGCATATCCCGATGCCATTCTGGCCCTGGAACCTACACACACACACTCACTCTCCAGTTTTCACCTTTCTGTCTGTCCAAGCTAAAACTGTTCCCCTTATTTCAAGCTAAGACGATTTGGATTCCTACTATATTTGACGTCCAGGGAGACTGCCTGTTCCAGACTTCTTCTTCCATATAAGGAAATGCTTTTCTGCTTTAATTCAGCTTAGACAAAGATGATTTTTTTAAAACTTATGACAAGAGTTTATAGCACATTGATGTGTTATTGATCAAGTAGTATGGCATAGTGGTTAAGAGCACAGGTCTGAAGTCAGACTGCCTGGGTTTGCAAACTCATTCTATCACCAACTAAATGTGAAGTCTTGGATAACTACTTTAACATCTCTGTGCCTCAGTTTCCTCATCTGTAAAACGGGGGTACTATACAACCTGTCCGACATTGTGAAGTTTTAGAATAGTTTCTGGTTTATCAATATTTCTTGAATGAATGATAATGATTTTGCAGATTATGTTACCACAACAGTGGGCCCTTTCTTCCCTAAACCTGGAAACTTCATACCAGCTTTATGCAATTAGGTCCATCTCTGCTTATTTTCTCTCCATAGTAGAATTTCCAAGTTTGTATATTCTGCCATAGCAAGTCCTAATTCCACTAATCCTTGGTTTATTTGCAGAAAAGAGAAGTGTGTCAAATTAGCGAGACTCCCATCAAATGATTCACCTAAGTACCCACAAAATACAATCCAATGGTTTAGAATACACAAAAATTTTAAGTAAGTCATTTAAAGGAAACTCCCAAAGCATGTGCTTTAATGATCATTTCCATTGTTACAATAGTTTTGTAGTTTTATCTTTTTTGTTGCTTGTGGGATTGATTGATTTGAATTGTACAAGACACTGGTCAGTACACAAAAGCTTGTTGAAATTAATTCCCTCCAGTCGGTCTTCTTTGCCTAGAACTACAGAATAGCCAGGAAACCTAATTCATTGAACACATGGGAAAATCTGTTTTCCCACCATGAAACCTGTTTTCCTATGAGATGCCCACTGCTGGCAAAGAGAAAACTGAAAACATTGGCAAAAGAAAAAAGAAAGAGAGAGAGATTTAAATAAAGAACATGCATGGCAGATGGTAGAGATAAATAGTTGATCGTCGCTGTCTGCTAATCTCACTGTACTGCCTTGGAGTTGTTGCAGTACCATAATTTGGCCATGATTATCTATGAAATTATGTTGACTGTTAAGCTCTGATTCATGCTTTTCTTAAGTCATCTGTGGAAGAGATGACATTCTAATTGCACTCCTGAATTTTTTACACTGTTAGTTTGTTAAGTGCAGACACGTTTTACTAAAAAAAAAAAAGCCTGAATGTATGTAATTTGACATTGTGACAGATTAATACTTAGGCATTAGACCAGCCTTACAATTAGACCGCTTAAATGTGTCCTACATTTTAATGTCTATGTGACTTTAAGAAGTCACACTAAGTCCTCCTTTTTTAAATGGCCTGTTGCAATTTTGCTGATTGAAATAAATCGAAATCTATCAGAGGATTTAAGTGGATTATGAGAAGGCTCATCACAATTACATGTAATTCTAGAAAATTAGAATCTAGGGAATTAACTGTAAATTCAGAATGTCTCAAAGTAAAAACTGTATTTATAGTAGATTTCCTGAAGTGGTTACTGATGATGTGACTAACACTTATTCTTTGGGTTATATGAATTTCTTTTTAATAAGGATAAAACTTTGGTTTCTGAAGTACAATTTGAAATGACAGTTAAAAGTAAAGTTTAAAATTCACATGACTTTGTGTGCATATTAAGATTATATTTTATATTAAATATCATATATAGATTACTTAGAAATAGCCAAGAATATACAGATTTCCATGTGATGTGATTTAAATTACAGACTTCCAATCTTTTTCAGTGTGACCCAGAATAAAAATTTCATTTTGTATAGGGACCAAGTGTACACACACACATATTTATATACACATATAAAGAACTACAACAAAGTCTTCACACAATAATGTGAACTGGTTATGACTCCCTAAATGGGTTCATCCACTGACCAGTGAATCATAACTCTCAGTTTGAAATGCACAGGTTTAAACTGCCCACAATGCTAGCCATGTAAAATGTACCGATCCAGTTGCTACCAAAGGCAAGTAAATTTTTTTGAACTGAAATACGTTAGCACATTGCCTGCAATAATTCCTATTAAAATACACCCATATTACAAGAATGAGAGAAGAGAGCATTCTGCTTTTCATCTTTTCTATCACATAGAATGCCTTTCCTTCATGACTCGATGCTTTGAAAATTTTTGTCTGTGGTGCAAGCTGTGTACAAGCAGAAAATAAATTATATTTCTCAAGCTTATTATTGAAACATTTGTATAATAGCCAACCAGAGGTCACGACAGCACTAAAGAAACTCTAAGATAGCTACCATCCATAAGCAAAGAAGCTTAACAAATTCATTCTTTTTGGTATAACCTTGTGAGGATTTTCTCATTAGACTGTTTCTTAGCACCTCCTAGTACTGCTGCCTCCACTCAGTCCACCTCCAACCCCAGGTGTGTGGACCTCATTTTGTTCTATAAAATACATCGTGGATTATTTCAGTCAAGTGCATTGTTCAGTTAGAAAGCAAATCTCAACTGGGGAGATTATAGGACAGGAAAGGGAAAAGAAGAGTCAGTGGTGGAGTTCCTTCAAATCTGCACATACTAAACAGACAAACAAAAACCACTTCATCTTCTCTGTTTGACCAAGCTGGGACATTTGGTTTTCGATTAACAGATGTCATCATAATCCTTCTATCTGTGGCCGTGGTGAAGTTAGACATAATCATGAGGGATGACGTGCAATGTCTCCCTACCATATTTTTAATTCACCCATTCAAAAGGCACTGAGTATGTGACTGGCTCGGTACAAGGGTCCAGAGTACACAGTTAAGTAATTTATGAAACATGTCCACAGGGAATTACCTTTTACAGCAAATGTCACATGAATAAGTGGCAGATTTCAATGCAATCTCTTAAATGTTATGGTAGAGGTACACATAGGTTGAACACTAGAGAGGCAAAAAGAAATCAGAATTAGGCTGGTTTGAAGACATCCTGGAAATGGATTTTGAAGGGTTTGTGGGAGACAGATGACAAAGCAAGGAATAGCAGAAGAAGCAGTACATTAATATCACAAAGACATGGAACAGCAAGAGGCTTTTTGGAAGTGAACTAAATTAGGTCTGTACAAGTGGCAAATGGGAGCACAGAAGGAAGGAAAGAAGAGTCAAAAGGTAGGCAGGATCCAGATCCCTGAAGTGCCATGTATGCAAAAAAGAAAGTTTATACTGAAATTGATTGAAGAGAGTTAGGAATAAACTTGTTACTCTACTTGCTGTTCTTAAAATAATCATAGAGTTCATTTTTATTGGGCACTTTCTGGCTAATCACTAGGAGGGAAACAGCTAAACCAAAAAAAAAAACAAAAAGTGACGCTCAAGTAATAAGTATCAGGAAGTCACAATAGCACCATAAATAGTGCAAAGCCCTCATTAGGTTTGTGCCCTGGTAACTGGCTGTACTTCTAATTTTGCCATCCTGTTTCTTTCCTTTTCTTGGGAGTCACACAAACCCAAATTTAGAATGGTTTAAAATGGTTTCTGATAATTATCCCAGAGGCAGATATCACTAAGGGACATAGGATGTAGATGTTATCACTGAGAAAAGTGTTATCACTCACAAAAAGGAAGTTGAACTTTGTTGGCTGGTCATACACAGAGAACTTGGACAATTAGATATTAGGGTGTAGTGAAATTTTCAAAAGTGCAAAATGAAAATTATTGAGCAGATGCTCAAAAGTTAGGTAAGAAAGAATCAAGGAAAACTTTGAAAATGAGTTTTTTCATTCCATTTCCTTTAATAGATAAAATATGGATAGAAAAGACCAAATGCATCAAACCGATGCCTTCCCTGTTCTGCCTAGAGAATCGGTGACAGTGCGAACTAGGTTCCTATTGCAACTGTAATAAATTACTAAAAACTTAGTATCTTAAAATAGCAAAACTGTATTCTCTTACAGTTCTATAGGTCAGAAGTCTGACAGCGCCCCCCGTACAAAAGTCTCCTCAGGGCTGTGTTCCTGTTCAGGGCTCCAGGAGAGAATGTTTCCTTGCCTTTTCCACTTCCTGGAGCCTGCTCATATTCCTCGGTTTGTAGCCTAGCCCCCTATAAACTTCCTGTTTTAAGGCCAATTTTTTAACAAACTTAACACCAGCTGAAACCTTAATTCCCCTTTTCCATGACCCTAACATGTTCACAGGTTCTGGGAATTGGGTGTAGACATCTTTGGAAGGGATTATTGTTGCACCTACCACAGAAAGCCTGTGGGAACAGACATGCAGGGCAGGACCTGCAGCATGACAAGGGGGCATTAGAAGCGCCTCAGAATCCACACAGCCTGAGAAGTGGGATGCACGCATGAGAGGGTCTCCAGGGCTTGCTTCTCTGCCCATCGCAGGCTCCAGGGAAGGTTCAACAGTGAGACTTTGCCACTGTCTGAAGAAAAAGGAAATAAATAAAGGAAAACATTTCCATGAGCCACCAAAATCAATGAAGTAAATTAATCCAGCTTTGCTTAATCAATTTCCCACACCTTAGCTGCTCCTGTTTGCTAGTCATCAGAGGTCACCGCCTTCCCTTTCCTCTCATTTACCTGCCACACACTCCCAGCTCTTCAATGCTCTTCTGCTCCTACTTGTGACTGCCAATTTTAGTTTCAACTGGTCAACCAATTGACCAGGGTAAGGATCTAGCATTTCAAATGTTTTAAAACTCTCCCCATAAATAGCTTTTTAGCTCCTACCAAAAGCTTTTGGAGCCTCATATCTCAGTAGTACTTCAAAACTCAAAAGTTCTCATGAAAGCTTCCAGTAAGGGACACAAAGAGGAACTCTATGTCTTCCTTGCAAATCACAATAACTAATTAAATTCTATTACAATATGGCTTGTTACAGGAGTATTTCCAACCAGATAAACTTTTCTGTATGATTTGTGAAATATTTCAATAGATAAACCCAAGCAAAGAGTTTGGGAACATGTTTTGAAAATGGCCATATAATTGGAATAATTGCATAGTTTCTCAGGGTCACTACATTGAAGGAGAAAATGAGTGGCTACCGTGTTTTTTGCCACATCAAAAAAATATTGCTTTAGTAAGTCTAACTTGCTACAGTTTGTCCCTGTGCAAAAAGCAATCACATTGCATTAGAGTTCTACTTCATACATGATTAGAGCTTTGACATAGTTCATTTTAGATTTTCATACAAAATGAACCATAGAAAAAAATACTTATAGATACACTATATCATGTTATAGCCACTGTATTGATTTTTTTCTTCCTTAAGACAACCCCAAATACCAAATTGATTTGCTTCAATATTTAACATATTTGCATTAAGTTTTTAAGATATTTAATACCAGCTATTTATTTAACTTCTCACTTAAAAAAATGCTTTATCATGGTTTATATTGAGGAAAGCTTGAGAAAATAATATCTATTGATTGATTATTTCAGTTTTCTTTTCTCAACCTCTTAATTTGAATTCTGTTATATAGGGAAGAAAAGATAAAATGGGCATTGCCTCCAAGAAGAAAATCTAAAGGCTATATTCTTACAGTTGTAGAGCCTTTATGTTTGATTTTTAGAACATAGATTTCGAAAGACAGTATTCATATTTATTATAGGCTACATATGGCTACAATCTTATGGCCAATGATGAAAACTTTGAAGATCTGAGACCATTATAGGAAAGTGACTCTAAATTGGTATTAGCAATTCTTCTAAAAGAACCCACATCACAATTCACAGTAAGACCAATATTAAACTGGCTAATGCATTTCATTAACTTTAAAAAAAGAGAACCTCACCCAAATGGTTGTTTTTCTATAAACTTGCATAAGGACAAGAACTCATCTTCCTTCTGAGGGTACATGAATAAAGATTCAGTTGCTGGCAATCCAGGCCACCAGTTTGAAGAAAATGTGGGACGTAGATTTTAGGGAAGAACACACCCTCTCAAATCAGTGATCAGCAGTCCTTTAGATCATTACCAAGTATTAATTTGCTATTTATACAACGCCTTATTATTAGGGATTTTAGATTTGGACATTTATATGACCAACCTAAAATATTAACATAAGGAAACCTAAATTACTTTCCTTACTTCTAAATATGTGTTTCATAATCTGTTTCCTCATTTTTAATCTTCTCACTAAATGGCAATTTGTTCACCGCATGTAATTTCTATTTTTCGAGGGTGCGTGTGGAATTATTAAATATATCTTAACCTTAGATTCAAATTCTAAGGAGAAGTCTAAGTATGAAATATACCATTCTTTCTCCCATCCACCAGGATGTTGGTAGCATACTGTGATCCTGCCTCAGTATTTTGAACCCCATTGAAATTTTATGCAAATTTTGGGGGTACATATCTGCATTTATGAAGAGAGGAATTACTCCTACTTTCTATCAAAATGTTAAAGTCTATAACACCCAAAGCAAATAATTCCTAATATAAGAAAACCCAAGAGTCTAGAAATAAAGTTATGAAAGCTATGATTATTGCAGTGGAAAAAAACACGTGAATGGTAAAAAAAAACAAAATTATATCAATTTTTAGTGGAATAATTAATTTCTAACTTGTGAAATAAATGTCCCCAATTTCTTTCTGGGTTTTATAAACTCTTTTGATCAATATTGGGACATCTTCTCTTTTCCAGCACTTCCTCTCCTTTCACTGTCTTCCCTTAATACTCCTTTAACCTCCCTTGTCTCTAATTTTGCATACGTGAAGTGGGAAATCAAAGTGAAGCCACGTCTCTGATGGGCATAAATTGATCACTCACAGTCACCATTCATTTTTCTGCTGTAGAGCAGTTCTCTTGTGCCAACCAGCAGATTCATGTTTGAGTTGATTCAGCACACAGGATGTGCAGTCTCCTCTATATATGATAAGGCCACATTCAGAATGACAGTGGTCTAAGCCTCCCGGCAGTAAATGCTTCTTGCAATACATTCAATTGCTGTTTAACTGAGCTTACCCTAAGGTATGGAGAAAAGTTGCTGATGCTTTCAAACATGTTTAAGCATTTTAATATTGTCTTGGCATGTCAGCGCAAACTAGAGCTCTCCTAGGTATAAAATGCAGTGAAGTCCTGTAATTATAGGACCACAATTTCTAGAGCTTTCTATGGTAGCCCTCTGCTTGAACTTCATTAAATGTGTTTACATCTCTGAAAATGTTATTTTGAAGTGTTGCACTTTCAGTAATATTGGTCAATTTGTTACCCATGATAAAAAGACATAAAAAGAGTAGAATATATTGTTTTCAGATCTCAGGCTGTAGTTTCATTTACTGTAAATAATGATATGTCCATGATCTCAGTAATCTATTGCTGTATCAGTGAACTCTCCCCACCCTCTAACAAAACAAGCAAACAAACAAACATGACAGGTATTTCAAACAACAAAGATTTATTGCTTCTCACATCTCTGTGGATTGGCTTTCTGGTTCTTCTGCTCGTTTTGCCTGGCTCGCTCTTGAGGCTGCATTCACTTGGAGAGCTGGCTGGGAGTAGGCGCTGCTTAAGCTAAGTCTCTTTCTCAAATAGTGTTTCATCTTCAAAAAGGTGAGATCGTGCTTTCTCTCAGGATGAACATTGAGGGCTCCAAGGCTAATGTAGAAGCTGTTAGGCCTCCTGAGACCTAGTCTGTAAATAGCACAATGTCACCCTCTGCCACCTTCTAGTTTTCAGAGCAGCCCAGCTTCAAGAGGTGCAAAGTAGAATCTACACCTGGACATCAGGAGTAGTGATGTCACATTAGACACAAAGGAGTGTGTGTAAGGAGATTAGAAGAAATTCTGTTCTTCTATTACTATTTAAAAATAATCATGTCCATATGTCATGAAATCTGCATAGCTCATTTGCTGAATTTGTGTCATTTTTTTTTTTAATGTATGAAGGGTGTATTGCATTTTAGGTAACTGCCCTGCTATTTGTTGTCTTTCCCTGATTTTTGACTTCTTAGTCTTAGATAAGCTAGGTGATCATTTTTGACATAACTTTAAAATTGAACTCTTCTATGTTGTGGTCCATGTAGGCAAAGCAGGATGGCGAGTGACAACCCTATCTTAGGGGCAAGCCCCTTTCAAGTGAAAATGATTAACAGTGCAGTTGATCTGTTTAGTTTGCAAAGATAACTGAAAATAATAGACTGTTTCACCTCTAATTTTGAGCAACCATAATGACACATACTGAATGTCTTCTCTGGGAAACTTCTGATGAATAAATATTATTGAGATACCTGAAATATTAACAGGACATGGCAACCGGTGTTTTTTCCAAAATACATGGTAGCTCTGGTGTATTGTTAACTCTATCAGCCTACATGCCCTTTCGGTTAATTCCACAATAAGTTATCTGAAATCCTTGGGGCCAAATATATATCAAAATTTAGAATCTTTTGTATGCTAGGAAAAGTAATATCAAAAACATCATTTATTATTTTATTTTTAAAATCTTAAAGAGTCTGAGAAAGTGCTCTTAATTAAACGTACTGTTTCTACAATACAACATGTAAATATTCACACCATGTGAGATAGAAAAGAAAAATGGCCTTGAATTGAAATTTATGAGAGAAAAAAATTACCTTTTGGTTTTCACATCTTTTTGGAGGACTGAATTGTGGGTAAGGGATTGTGCCCCTGAGGTAGCTAATATTTATTGAGGGCTTATTGTGTGTCAAGAATTATTGCGAATACTTTACTTGTATTACCCCATTTAATCCCCATAATAATCATTCTTATGCCCATTATACAAATGAGGAAATTTAAATTTATCAAGTAACTTGTTCACAGTTATACACTTTACTAGGTAGCAAAATTAGAATTTGAAAGCAGGGGGCCTGGCTCCAGAACCTATCCCCTTAAATAATAGCCATTTATGTCATGGAAGATGGCAGGAAGAAAAAAATATCTCCACCTCCTTCAGTCTCTCCTAGCATTTATTAAGCATTTACACTGTACCAGAGACATTCTATGTGCTTTATATACATTAACTCTTTTGTCCCCGCAATAAATAAGGGAGTACAGATTATTTAATCTCACATGTGTGGATCTTGAGGCTCAGAGGAATTATATCTGAAGTTATGCATTTTACCCATGATGGTCCAGAATCACATTCAGCAATGTTTAGGACTCCACATCTGTTCTTTTCCCAGATTCACTGCTCTATGAGGGAAGTGCTCAAGATTGTTATCGATGTGACTGAAATAAGGGTTTGGTGGTTAGGCAATCCTTATATCTTCTTCTAATTTGGTTGGATCAAGTGCTTTTATGATAAATTAGAAGGGTATTTAGAAATTGTAACCCCTTTGTTGTAGTCTTAGGTAACACTTAGGTAACTATAAATATCCCCTTCCTCCAGAACTTCGGATATATAGAGGATCACAAACTACTTGTCCCTGTCAGTGATTCCCACCCCATGATCTGTTGTGTGCTTACCTCTCTAGGCTTCCCAAATTCCCCAGACAGACAAAAGGTAGGGATCTTCAGGTTTTTTATATAAAATAGCAATGTCTAACTAAGTATGTACCTTTGGATCTCACACCTAATCTTTATAGACTATAAAAATAATTTTCCAATAAAAGGCTTATTTAATTATTTGTTCTTAGTTCTTTTATAGAAGGCAAAACTAAGTCATTTTCTGAAAGCTGTTTAAAAAAAAGCATTTGAATTAATCATTTTAATGAAAGAGATATTTTCATTTGAATTAAGAAAGTAAAGGTAACACTAAAATAGTTGTTGGAACCCATTGCCAATTATCTTTCATTTTTCTTGTTCGTCCTTTGGTAATAGTTTTTCATGGTCCACAAATTTGACCAGAATTGAGGTGTGCCCCTAGAAAAAGAAATCTTTGTAGAACAGGAAATCAGGAGGTATAAAAAAAAAAATTAAATACTTGAAAAAAAAGGAAGAGGTGACTATAAATGTTTTTTCCTTCCCTAAGCGAGAGAATACAATTTTCTACTTGCAAAATTTGTCAAATAATGTTGAGAATGTGCTAGTGCTTTTTAAAGAACAAATAGTATGAGTGATGTACCTCTAGGACACCTACACATTGACTAACAACTTAGTTATCTCAGAGAATTAAGTAATTTGTATATTAAATAAGCAAAGGATGTGGTATGGCTTTATGTATGTGAGCTCAAAAGAAAATCTCATTGAAAGTATTCTAAAACTTAAAGGCGACATTTTTATGCCTTCTCTCAGGAAACGGAAATATCCTTGAAACTTCAGCCTCAAGCCAAGGGCCTGGAGTAGAGTGGGTGCCCAGGGTTTCTGGCAGAATGCATAGCTCAGCATATGAAACTCCTTAGTGGTGCAGAGCAGTCTTCAAGAGTCTTAACAATTCCTGTGCTCTCCTCTAATAAAGATGTCCCTGATGGTTTCTGAATTGTGTAGGGCAGCTTCTGAAAACATTAAATGCCACCATAGATCTGGGCTTTCCTTGTTTTTTCTAATGATTCTACATATTGCTGTCTGTTACTTCTTGTTGAGGTCACTGGTCTCCTCACTATTCACCCACCCACCCTACCTCCTGGAAGTGAATATACTTCTTTCTAGGGAAAGGACTTGGAAATGTATAGTTCTAGGGAGGTGGCACCATTTTTTTTTTCATTAAGTAGTACAGTATGTGACTTTGTGGCATTTATTTCCTATGCTGCTCACTTTCTTTCTCTCTCTCTATATATACACATAGGTATAGTATAGTGTATATTTTTTTTTTGGAGAGAGATAGTATATATATATATATTGGAGATAGTAGCTTTTTTAATGGCCATGGGTAGCAGTAATTGACCTCTAAATAACACAGCTGTTACATTTTAAGAAGGAGCAATATGGTGTTATGGGAAATGCTAAAGTGAAAGTCAAAACAACTTGTTTTTCAGCCTGCTTTGATTCTTCTTGCTATTTGGTTGAGGAGTTAAGAAAAAGGGATGAAGTGTGGGAAAGTATGTTACATACTATAAATTGTTCTAAAATTGTTTGCTCTTATGATGGCTTAAAACTGCATACTTTCAAGAGGGAAATTAACCTTATGACTAAGAAAGGACTTAACTCTCCAAAATGATCTAAGGATTCAAGCAAATAGCATAACTAGGTAAAAAAGGAACACTCCATAAGTGATGATAAAGTAAGAGCAGGATGTAATGATATCATCTCTACTTCCAGTTTTCTCAAGGTTTGTTATGATAGGTGTGGAGGGGTGTTGGGGAAGAAACTTTAAGGAGCTGACTTTACTGTAGAAAATACTGATAGAGAATACCATTATATTTCAATATAGAACATTTTACTTTTTAAAATTGATTTACTCAATACCAATGAACAAGAGTCGACATTAACTGTTTCCCATCTTCACTCAGGTCAAAATTAAAGAAAATAGTACCAAATAAAAGCTTGAAATAATGTCATTAGACATTAAAAATGCACCCTTCAGTGAAAGACTGAAAGACGAGGAAGGATTATAGTTGTGGAAGGTCTGTCTCTATAATCCCTCAAAAGAAATGGGACATTTTAAGAGATGTTCCATTCTTCCTCCCTTTTACGAAAGGGAGAAAGAAATGTTTGGTGATGCTCTATGACCCAATAAAACTTTTGTGTTTTAAAAATTTTATAACATAATTGCAGAATTAAAATAAGAAAATAGAGAAATGCAGAGAAATACTATTCCACTCATGACTTCCCTTAATAAATTGCATCATAATACAAATTGCATTTGTTAATCATTGGCATTTCTTTTGAGGATTCATTTGACTCATCAAGAGTGGAAGTTCTGATTGCTCGTGATGAATCTGTTATAGCCTTTCTTGATTATTTTCTAAATTTGATGACAAACACCACAACATGTCTCAGCCAATTAGGCTCGTTAGCTTCCACTGTGGTCCCCAATCAAGTGTCTGACTTTGGAAATGACAGGACATCCTTATTACAAGTCATGATTCTTGGATAGAGATGTGGCAGCCCATATGTGGCTGATGCCTTTCATGAAAAGCAGTAAGAAGAAATCAGTTTTAGCAGGAAATAACCCAGACGATGAAGTAAAGGCCAAGGGAAGGAATACAAGAGTACTGTACTTCTAGTGAATTGGAAATTCAGTCAATTTACTAAAAGAATACAATTTCTAATGAGCAACAGGGAGTTCAGGGACACAAGTTAAACAACAGGCAAGAAGAGTTGTTGACATATTAATATAGTATTATGAGCTGTCTCTAAATTCAGCTCAACCAAAGAGAAAACAAGGTACCATAAATTTCAAACTGGAAACATAAATTAATCCCTGAAAAGCAGCCACCTGTGTAAGTCATTGTGTAAGTAAACTAACACATTCTGAGAGATGTAAGTAAACTTAGATGGCTGGAGAGCATTCTAGCTCATTTCTGCAGGGAATGGCAACCACATTCACAGAGATTATTTTCTTATTTCAGTAGCTAAATTCCTGATTTTTACCTTGGGTATTTGATAGGCAATATCATAAGAGAAAAAGAATAGTTTGAACTTGTTAAAGCAGTGCAGGAATGCTTCGAGTAAAATGTAGGTCTAATTTTACACTTTGCATCTTAATAGGGTTTTTCCTGTGCAAAGATTTAGGTCACCTTCAAATATACAGAGTATCCCAAGATAGGAAATATTCCCCCAAACTCACAGTTTGCTCATTTAGACTAACTAGATCACAAAAATCATCCATAGAATTTGTCAATAGTTTTATTTTTTAAATGCATCTAAAATATGGGTTTGAGAGACACAGGGAATTTAGCATGAAAAATAAATAGAAAAAAATGCTTCTTCTTTTGAGGACAAAATTGATAGGGTCTGCCCAACTTAGAAGTCAAATAGCAGCATGCACAACTATAATAAAGGATTACCTTTGCATTTTACCTTTGGGAGAGAGAAAAGTAATTCTAGATTTCCTGTGAAGAACACTGGCATTTCCTTGTTGAACTCAAAGTACATGGCATAAAAATCTAAGGCCATAGTGATTCAAAAATCAATGCAATGACAAATGTCAATATTTCAGTTATCCATCACTGAAGGAAAAAATGACATACAATATTGGACTGCCTTGACTTAGGAGATTTGGCAGAGCAAATTTCTAAAATGTCTTAAACAAATGATAGCCAAAATAGGAATAGTTAAACTACATGGCATGGTGTGGGGAGACAAAGAAGAAGGTACAAATATATTGGGGGTAAGGTAAACAACACCCTCTTCTATTTAAAACACACCTACCCATGATTATGTATATGCAAATCTCACTCATTCCATTTGTTGCCAATATATTTGCAGAAGTAAAATTTATCAATCTTTAAGTCCCAAGCCTTGTAATAAAATGACACCATGTGATATAAATAGGAGCAATTCTTATTACATTCTTTTGTTTGGCTCTAAAATAAGCTATAATATGTATTAAATAAAATCCTAAAGGTTATTCTTAGAATCTTTTGAGGTAGAGCAGGTTTTTCTCTCTCTTGCTCTCTCTTTTTCAAACAAAAAGCTGTTAAAAAAATTTTTGCAATAGTAAGAAAATACATAACTGTTCTCCACAGTCATATATTATGATATTAATTATACATACAGATAATTCTTAGCTTCGATCTTTAATCCTTATCCCTAAGAACTCTGTAAATATGACTTTAGCCTTACATAAGTAGAAAACATTTCCCATTCCATCAAGCAATACCATAATTAAAAGTACATGCTATTTCATTAAAACTTTAGGAGCTTGACTATATTTACCTAATTCATTGCATTTCACATAATATTTCCATTCAGCAAATACACTGGAAAATGTATTTTTATGTTAACATTGAGGCGATTGTCTTACAGTACATATTAGGTCATTTGACGTGGTGTGAGGGGCAGGGGGATGTGGGCTAGGGTGGGTATGTGGTGATATTGCTAGTATGCTCACATCCATAACCTACTTGTACTTTGCCTTTTTATTTCAACCACATAACGTGCTGTCAATTTAGGTACTTCTGAGTCGTCCTGATATTTTAGAATTTATTTTAAACCTAAGGTTCTGCATATTTGCATTCTATGAATAAGGTATAAGCAGGAAGAAATCCAATTGGCCAAAGTACACGATTTCTGAGATAATTTGCAAACACAGAAAATTATCTATTTGGATTTAGTAACTTTTCGTATACATGTGGAAAATTTTGTACTCATACAGATATGCATATGTACTTTATTTCCACTTGGGAATATACAAACGTCCCTGACCTATACCTGTCTGTTCTACACACTTAAACTTACCAGTTTGTCCATTCCTCTCTTTCTATAATATTCTATGTTTTATAAAACATCATTAATAGATATGAAATAGAAACTGCTCTAAGGGATGATGCACTGCAGGGTATTGAGAAAAGGAAATAATATGCTGAAGGAAATATATATATCCCCCTCAAATTCATACAGATCAGGAAAGCCTACTGAGGAATGTCCAACTTTAATGGCTCCTCCGTCTTCTTGAATTTCAGACTCACGACCTCTTCCAGATGTAGCTCTGACTGGGAAGTGCACTCGTGAGTGCGATGAATACGGCCACTCAGACTCCTGCTGGATGCCCGTCCGCACATCTCCAGAGAGGAAGAAGAGCCAGCCCAAACTCTCCACTTTCATGCCTGTTGATGAACGAGGAAGCCAGGAAAAGCTGGCCAATGGTGAGGCCGCCATCATGGGCGACCGCAACAGAAACCTCCTGAACAAAAAGTTGACCTCATCCTATGAGACCTTCAGTGCAGCGAGTTTCAGCAAAAATGAGGAAGCCAACCCTGAGGATATTCCCCTTACCAAAACAGGGGAATACAAGCCATCTCCCGTCAATACTCTCACTAGAAGAGAAGTTTACCTGTAGGCTATAAAGAGCAACAGCAAAGTTCTTTTCATGTATGCGAAGGAGAATAAGGGGCAAAAACCTTACAGAGTAAAACCATTTAATCAAAAAGAGGGGGCTACCAAAGAGACAAAGCTTTGCCTGCCACTTCTGCCTCCAGATCAGGCCTTTAGTGATAATGTCAGCCTGATTGTAATGTACAATGTAGAAACCATCCTTGTTACTTGCATGTTGAACCCCTCACTGATTATTCCCAATAATCCCTCTCCCTCTTCCCCACCCTGCTCCAAAAAGAAGAGGAAAAACAAAAAAGATGGTTGCAAGTTTCTTTCATGGTAACAAGCCTGATGAGCAGAACACAACACACACTCATCATCTCTAAGCTGAAGCATGATTTTAGTCACTTTGATTTATTTCGAATGTCAACTGGCTGGTCAATAAAAGCATATATGGTAAAATGTGTTTCAGACATACCATCAGAATATGTTTAATCACCATAAAAGGAAATCCCTAAAAAATGATAGAGTCCTCCTAAAAGTCCAGTCCCTATAAAGGGGATCTCTATAAGAAGCATCTTGGGAAGATCACAGTTTAATATTCTAACAAAAACTGAAAGCTAAACAATACCCAGTTGGAGATTGCAATCCCAAATTGGCATTCCTTTTCGAATCAGGAACATCAATATCAATTCCATACAGTCACCAAATATTCTTAGTATACACACAATCTTGACCACATAAATCAAGTACACTAATAACAGCTTGTAAAAATTATATACTTTTTTCAGAACTGCACCAGTGTTATCAACTAACTGGAAAAATTATGTCCTTAAAAGGCCAAAGATCATATGGCAGATCAGGGAAATCATGAAGTTAGGTTTGGTCTTGACATGGAAATCCATTAAGCAACAAAAGCAACTGAACCCATGAACTGAAACACTCCAACACTAATTTATTTTACACTGTCTCTATACCCAGAAAACAGGCATTTCATTTTAAAATGGATTTTCATTGAATGCTCAGATGAGATGTATTTTTGGTATTTTAGTAGATAATTAGTTGAGGTTCAACTTTAGTTTCAAAAAAATATCAGGGAAGATTCCACTTTTTGTGGATATGTAGGGAAAGAAAGATACATGGCCATATAGTCTTATAAATTAAGTCCACTATTATCACTTTAAAATCCAGATTATTCTTGCTGGTCTTATTATCCACATTTCAAATTACCAATTATATTTTTTTACATGTTCAGTGCATGCCTCCATATTACAAAAGTGCATTAATTTCGAATCCTGTGCAATATAGCACTATTCTGAGAATCACAACATTGAAATAAGGTGACACCCTAACTGACTTTGTCACTAATGTGATTCAAACGTTTTCTAATATATGTCTTAAGATAAGTTCAGACTCAACATGAAAAAAATGTGTTCTGGGCAGTGACATGTCACATAGTATGTACATCTCATGGTTGGAAAATATGTAGTTTTTTTAGTGTAATAAAAAAACCAATATGCAGAGTTTGTGTCACTTGCTCTATAGAAGATGATTTAATACAACTGTAAATTGAGCTGGGATATTCAGATAAGAGTGACAATCCAGGGACAAAATAAGGGGTAACAGGTGAAGAGGCAAACGTTCCCATCACTGAATGTTTATGACCTGGTTAAGACAGAGCCTTGATGGCTCTTCAGCAAACTGTAGAAACAATGTAGCTTTGGATAGTTTCATGCTTTGCAGAATTTCTTAGACTATAAGGTGAAGCAGCCTGGAATATAGGTTGTTAATTCATTATAGGTCATCAAAGCTTATCTTTGAAAACCACTTCTTTGGGGGGGTACTCTTTTGGGGCCATTTCCTTATGCTCTTTCTTAAATGGAGTTTTCATTGATGCTAGTTTATGTATAATAGTTAGGATGAAAGACGATATGTAATTGAAACAAAAACATTGGTCTAAAATATCAATAATTAAACATGTTTATGTTTGATTATTATTTACATTTTGGAAAGATGCAATTCTAGTACTTTGTTAGGAAACTGCATTAAAGCAGTTCTGCCTTGTATAATCTGTAAGTACCTATTAAGACAAAATACTTCTAAAGATACTTATGAAATGTATACATATTTTTTCTTGCACGTTACAAAGGAAATACTCAATTGCATAACACAGGTGTTCAACAAACTTTTTAATGCATTTTTTTTTTTGTTCATGAGACACTTGAAACCATTAGATAGCTCATTACACTGTATCTTAAAACCCTTCAGTTGTCTATAAAGCTAATACGGGTCATACTGGACCTTCAGATTAATTTGGATCCACATTCCCCAATGACATTCGCACCACATTCAGGACAGTCATGTCATTGTCATTTAACTTGTGAGCCTCTCTTTAGAACTAAAATGGGTGTGAAAGAATAAAATTCAGTGTACTGTAAGTATTCACAGTAATTCTAGTAGAATTAGCTATCATAACATGTTTATTATATAATGAGCTGGCATGACACAGAAATATATTTTGTGTTTGTATGACTTTTATTTTGAATAGGTTAAATCTGGTGCCACTTCATATATAGAGTGCTTTTGAAAAAAATCAATAAAAAGAAACAAAAAAATAAATGAGTGAATGCAAAATAAGCAACTGTGCCTTTTATACCTGTTGTTATGGTAAAAAAAAACGGTTGTTGGGTTTGGACAATGAGGGAAAATGGGCTATTCCCGACTTTTTTGATCCTGTATATTTATCCATGTTTATTTTCTGGAAATAATAAATAATATATTAAAAATTTGCCTTCTGACAAACTCAGATAATGGACCAGTCTTAAATATCATTCATTCATAAAACAAAATTAAGGCATTGATATGGGTTGCTTAATTCTCACTCAAAGGCTAAAGCATTCATTGTGTTAGTAACAGACAGATATTATAAGAGGTGAAATCAGTCCATTTGCAAGGTAAAATACTGATTTAGAATTCTATTCTTTATTTCATTTTTGTTCCTTTTCTTTTAGCTACTGCTTCATTTTGGTTGTATAGTATATCAACCATACTTGCTTTCTGTACACAAGAATCTCAAGTGAACTTTGCATGCATTATACATTAGGACACATTTATAAATTAATGAGTAGCTATACAAATTTATGTGTATTAAAACATCTGTAGCTTCCGTCTAAAATCTAATGTTCATTCTCAACCTCCAGATATCATTTCCATATGGTTTCTGACTGGCCTGCTGCCTGAGTTTCAAAAAACAAGGGAGGCATTATTTTTATGGAAAGAAACTAAGATCATACTGAAGATGGCTGGCTGAAAGGCTACCCTAGGAAGCTGTCTTCTAGGAAAATAAAATAAAACACACAGACCAGAAGAAATTCCCAAGAATCAAATAGCCATCCAAAAACAAGCATGAGAAACCTGAAGATCTAAGTGGTTTTAGGTATAGTGTATCAGTGATAAATATACAACGTGTCCTTAAGGGGGAAAAAAGTGAAACTGGTCATGAATATCATAAAGCTTGTTCATTGTGACCCAGGCAGAGATATTAAAACATCGGGAGGAAGGCATCATTTTTTCAGCTCCTAGGGTTTACTTTCAGACAACTTTTCCTACATTTTGAAGCATTTGCATTCACCGTGGTCCAATCTATTTGTAATGTTAGTCATTGACTATTGTTCTGCTACTTGGATGTTGATAGTGAAGCAGAGAACAATTTATCATCGTTTATTATGAGTCACTATGCACGCAACTATGCTAAACACGGCGAAATGTATTAAACACTCGTCCAACTATTTATGAAATACTTTACATAATTTAATTTGCTTTTGTACAGTTTTATGTAAATAAATTGCTTGTCATTTTTGTCTCTGCAAATTAAAATATAACATGGTCAAATGGTTTCACACTTGTAAGTGTACATCTCTGTTGACAAGTAATACAGTTTGATTGGACAAGAAATGAATGGATGCATGTACCAGTTTGATTTTAAATGGTTTGATTTCTGCTAAATTAAGATGGAGAAAGGAAGATAATGTTGCAGTAATTGTTGATTTAGAAGGCACTATGCCTAACTGTCATGTTACTTTGCCTTATAATGGAATAGAACTAGGATTTCTTCAGTTTCATCAAAATAATTCCTGAGAATTATTACCTAGCTGGCAGTTAAATCTTACATGAAAACAGTAGAAGGACTTCTTATCATTAATGTAAATATTGATTTTTTTTCAGGTGTTATCTATAGAAATTTCACATTTAAGGTAAAATTAATTCTAAGTAAGAATGTGTCTGTAAAGGAAATATTTGTTTATAATATAAAGTAATGACGAATACAAAAAACTTAGAGGCTGAAAAGAAACATATAGTGTAGTATAAAGAAAAAACTTAAGGCAAAACATAGTATTTTTACCTTAGTCATTTTTTTCTTTCCTTAGGCTTTCTCTACATTTTGTTTTCCAATGATTTACTTTTTAGAAATTTATCTTTGTTTATTCCATTTACTCTTTTCCAGATTACAACCCAAATAATAATTGTTATCTTTTTATTTATTAAATTGGTATCTATTCAAACAATTTTTCTTTTCCAACCCAACTCAGAGATTTAAAAGAGAAAGAAAATACTTTCTCTCTGTACAACAGAGTGCATGGAATTTTTGTCCCATCTCACAACAGTGCTGTTAAAACCTACCTACATGGAAAAACAGACATTCTGAAGATCCTAGCCTAGTTTCTCTACCATATTTTCCCTCTCTTGGATGAAAATTCAACTCACTGTGTATAAAATGACATATTATTTCTTAAAATGAAGATATCTTTACAAATTGAGATTAGCTGGCAACCTTCCTTCCCTGGGGAATGAATTAGGAGTGAAGTGTGGTAAGGAATTCTGCCACAAGTTGTAATGAGGTAAGCAAGTGAAATGTGCATTCATTCGGCTCCCTAAGAGTGAGAACCAAACACCAGTACATAGATAAGTGTAACAGTACATAAAATGAAAGTACCACATATTCTTCTTCTGAATTCTTGATTTTGATTTGACAAACATATCTCTTTACCCTGAACTTACATTCTTAGGTTAAAAATATTTGTGTGTGTGCATGCATACATGGGCACACGTATACATGTATATATTTCTTTTTTTTTTATTTTTTTGCTATTATTAATATACGGTTACATGAGCAACATTATGGTTACTAGACTCCCCCTATTATCAAGTCCCCACCACATACCCCATTGCAGTCACTGTCCATCAACGCTAGTAGGATGTTATAGAATCATTACTTGTCTTCTCTGTGTTATACTGCCTTCCCCATATCCCCCCACCCCACCACCACCCCCACTACATTATGTGTGCTGATTGTAATAGCCCTTTTTCTCCCTTATCCCTCCCTTCCCACCCATCTTCCCCAGTCCTTTTCCCTTTGGTAACTATTAGTTCATTCCTGGGTTCTGTGAGTCTGCTGCTGTTTTGTTCCTTCAGTTTTTTATTTGTTCTTATACTTCTGAATATAAGTCATGAAAACATAAAACTCTTAGAAAAAAATATAGGCAAAAATCTCTTGCACATAAACATGAGCAACTTCTTCATGAACATATCTCCCCAGGCAAGGGAAACAAAAGCAAAAATGAACAAATGGGACTATATCAAACTAAAAAGCTTCCGTACAGCAAAGGATACCATCAGTAGAACAAAAAGACATCCTACAGTATGGGAGAATATATTCATAAATGACATATCCGATAAGGGGTTGACATCCAAATTATATAAAAAAATATTTTTAAAGATCTCAAACATGTAAAAATGCAATTACATATTTCAGAAAGAAGACAGGAAAGAAACCAACAAAACTTCTATGTATTGCTTCTAAGGCTTAAGTTTGCTTATTCTTCCATCTCTGACTTGTTGGGAGAGTTCCATCTACTTACTTAGGAGATTGAATAAAAGTTGAATGCAAAGTTCTGCCGGTATTAACATTTTTCCCTCTACTAGCTTATGTACCAAATCAAAACATTTTGCATGATTTAGCAGAGTGACAAGGAAATGAACTCTCCCCACCTACCTGAGTAAAACAGGCATTTGTAAAGTTGGAATTTGGAGGGTAATGTGGGAGAGTTGCTAATGATGCAGACTGGTAGGTAATTATCTTCACTTGACATTATACAACATACTCTAGCAGCAATTGTAATTTGCATGGTATTTCTGGCAGTAAATTGTAAATCTTGAAGATATAATAGCCTAATTTCTTTCTGCTCAGTACCCCTGGCCTAATCTATCAAGCAATGGGATTTTGGTGAAACTTGGCTAGATAAATAGTCCCTCTCAATTTGGAGATTTGAATGATCATAAACAACAGTCAGCACTATCAAAATTGATCAGATTATTGCAGAATTCCAATTTACTTTGATTTCAACAGGCTGATTTCACAAAGAAATCTGAGTTCTTGTCTTATCCCTTTTCCATTTTCATATTTAAAATTTTTTTTGAGTCCCTATCTCAAAACCCTTCACCATTCTTTGAGAAGTTATTTGCTGTGTTTTTCTCCTTTCAGAAGTAAAGCTAGTTTTCTCTGAAGGTGGTGGGCTGTTGGGTTGTTAAACAAGGACTGGAGGATTTGCAATACAATCAGCTTTATTTTAATGGAAATTTACAATATCACTATTTGAGCTCTTAGGTGGTAGAGTGCATAGGGACTGAAGTTTTATTTGTTTATTTTATCTTTATTCCTACCCTAATACTTGTTTATAAACTGCATGGAGGAAGGTAATTAACAGAGATAATACAGATTTTCTAAGCTGTAGGTAGTGAGGAAAGGATATGAATGTAAAATGTGGAAAGTTAAACATTGACACTCTTCTTTAACTTTAACGTTATTTTTTCTTGTGCTGCTGTTAAATGGAAATTTTATTCATTGGTTGAATTTAATATGTGTGACCCACACAGATACAATTTTGCCTATTTATTGAACTTCCTTTGGGAAGATGTAGAAGATATCATTCATAAATATAATTTGCCCCCAATACTTTTAGATAATGCTAAACAAAACTTACAGTTTACTGGTGATGTTCAGTTTTATTTTTTTCATTGTGTTGTGAATAGGGTGATCCATTACCAAAAAGGTTGTAAGAGAGATGAATAAGGTCAGTAGAAAAATGCCAGATGTAATCTTGAAGATTAGACTGGGCTTTGAAAAATAAATAATAGTAATCAATGTGCCTAATTTTTAAAAAGAGTCCTCTAAAGAAACATCTGAATAAGCAATCTAAAGAAAGAGATAAAAACAAGATGTTTTATTTTGGTAATTGAATTGAAAGTACTTTACAATATCACAGACTTAGTAAACAATAGTAACTTGATAGGACAATGTCAGTTTTTCTAAATGTATTTTATACAATATTACATGGATCATTTTTATTGTCATTTTATAGATTATTGTAAAAATTTGTGTACTTAAATGTTTTTATAAGGCATTTATAGAAAGGAATTGAGGGCGAAAACTACTAGAAAAAGATCAGATGAGTGTAGATAAGGAATCACTTAAATGCATGAATACCATTCTCAGTTGAGGAAACACACAAAAACAGACAGTTGGATTTGACCAATGAGTTACAGTTTGCTAACCCTGGTATAGATCAAAAACTACTTCAATTGATACTAAAATTTATCTTCTTACACCTTACTTAAGTACATCTTTGACCAGGACGGTGCTGTCTTATGGCTTTCTCCAGCAAAGTCACTAATAATCACGCTCAAATGTTAGGTTATGTGGTTACCCTAGTTATCAGGTTCATGCCTTTTTATTGACCAGCTATGTACACTTCTGATCCCTAGATCACAAAAGGTAGACTCTGTAGGAGATGCAGGCAACTGGAAAAGATGTCATAATCTTCTCAATGCAGGACTCATCATCTTACATACACTTCAAAAAAAATTAAAAAGAGCATCTTATTTTGGAAGTTTCCAGTTTAGTTTAGAGATGGGAGATTTGCTTTTCTCCATTGGATCAAAAGCTTTTAATATACTTCCGTTTAAATGTCATGATAAGGGCTCATTATATTACATAAAAAGTAATATGGAGTTTCATATTTAGAGCATGATACACACAAATTTTATAAAAAAGAAATACTGTGATAAATGCAATGGCCTTCTTGGAATAGGGTAACGGATTTTGTTCTTTTTTTATGTTTCCAACTTGTGTATATGAATATGTTTTACATTAACAATATAAGAAGGCAAACATTTTGAAGTATTCTAAAATATGGGCAGTTGAGTGAATAAACTTATGAATGATAAAGGAAATGATTTAGTTTTGAAACATTGGACATTTTTCATCAGAAAATGCCCCCAAAGCAAATCATATTTTAAGAAATTAGATTATCATTTTTTGTGTATGACATTTGACATTAGCAATTTTCTATCCCAGTAAAGGGAATATGATATGTTAAATAATTTCAGAGACTGTTGTTACCAAGCTAGTCCAAAGGAATCAATCTTCATATTAAGCCTAAATATGAACTGTGTTAAACCTGTCAGTTAAATGTGATGTTTATTTTTTGAGGAAAGTATCATATAACAATGCAGAAACAAAAAAATCAGCATCTACAAATGAATCTATTATTTAAGATCTGATCAACATAGAAAACATGAATGGGTGCTTGGATGTATAATCTGGATCATATCAATATGAATTCTCCAACAGGACTATCTCTGAAGCGTCCATCTTGAAATTATTATGGGGTTTGATTGTACAGCGGTCAAGACTTGTGCTTTTGTCAAATGTCCAGAAATGAAGCCATCAAAAAAAGCTACTATAAAAATCTATACCTAATCTAAAAACAATATTTGCATTCTCACTGACTAAAATATTCTGGAAACATAACTGAAGATAGATAAATTCTCAGTCATAAGGACCAGATACTGTCAGTCAGTAGATGTTTCAAGAAATAAAAAAGGACAATTGAGAATGCTACCACATGGGAAACTTGAACCAAGGCTACAGTTACTGACAAGGAGAAAATGAACAGGATGAGAAATACAGCTCTCTTGCAGTGAAACTTGTCCTTCAGTGAGCCATCTGTTTTGTAAGACTTGAGATATGGCCCTGCGTAGTCAATTACTGGGATGCAGAGAGAAATGCTTAGGGTACTACCTGTTAACTCTTTTCCTTAAATTACCTAGAATCCTCCAAGCTTATTTCTTCCTATTTTTCTACATTTTTTTATTAAATGAAAATAAATAGTATAACTGGTGATTTGATTTTTCTCTCTGCTTAGGATTTATATGTGCTTCACAGCTAGCATTTTGTTATCTTCACATTTAAAGTCTCTAAGTTATTAAAGAAACACTCCCACTTGACTCTAAATGTAAGTCAGATGAGTATAATAGCAGTGTCACAGGTGGAAAAATAATTTCCACTCTATTGTAATCAAACCCAACACTGGCAAAGGATTACCCATTGCCTTGGTGTTTCAGTGGAGATGAAGACACAAATTTATACTTTAATTTTTCAAGAGAGTAGGAAGATATTTAAACAGAAGAATATACTCAGGTTTAATTTCAATCCGGGTTAGAAATATAAGAAGATTATTCAGAATAGTGGCTTCAAGGCAAACTACCAGAAGAAATTTGCATTTCTTAGTTTTATTGTACTCAAGGAAAAAGAAAAATATTGATCTTGTACTACTTACTCCCCTACAGCACATGACAAAGAATTCCCAGAGATAATCAGTCTGTTCATCCAGATTTAAAGTAACCAACAAAGAGGAATCAGGTAGAACATATTTATTTTAATCATACTGTAGTCAACTTCCATCTAGGAAAGTTTAGATATGCCCATTAGAGCCAAATTTATTGTTTAGCTGTAATTCAACTCAATTTATAACCAATATGTATGTCTTAGCTATAACTGTGTGAGGCATAGCACAATTCCTAGGCTATGATTCAAATCAGAAAGTGTTATTTTAACATCTTCCCAAATATATGATGCTACTTCTCAGTCTTCAATTGTACAGGGAAACAACCTTCTGGAGAAAGTCATCTATTAAAATGGCCATTGCTATTCTGGCTTTCAAAGCTGTTTCTCCTCATTTTCAAATCACTAAAGATAATTTAATTCAGGACAAAATTTCTGAAAATGTATGATACCCATGCAGAAAATGCATCATAACTTGAAGAAAAGTTGCTCATCTTTCTCCATCATGAACTGTTTAACATTCCACATTTCCTCCAGGAATTGTGGGTGTAATTTATTAACTTAACAAAAATATATGAGGCATATCAAACACAATGCTGGTGAGAAAGATATGGATGGGATGGTCCTTTTTCATAGAATTAGAATATAGGTGGGAGGTGGCCAGAGGGGGAAAAAATTGAAAATGATAAGAACCACACAGCACTTGGTAGTTGGTATGTTTGATGATGAGAAGTTAAAAGTTGTTTAGGATACCTTGTGGGGCTTCCATCTTAGAATTTTGGTAGGAATAGGGAATTCCCTCTGAAAGAGGCATCTAAGAGTGGGAATGTGGGTGGATAGATGGATGTGAAGGACAAAGGTTTTCAGGCAATGATAATTGTGTATAAAGGGAAGGAGGTCTGAAAGCATGAACTGGAGGAATTAAAAGGGGTACAGGCTGGGAAAATGATAGAGAAGGAGTGAGTATGTAACGTTTTAAGGTTAGGGAGTAAAGGGGTAGAGAGTACATGTAATGGGGATAGTGATAAGAAGGGGATGAACTCTTAAAAGGCTGCTTTCTGCTGCTTGGAAAAAAATATATTTATGATTCAATAATTGCATTATATAGTTCCCTTATGATTCAAAGTGCTAAGACATATTCAAGTTGTCTCTGTAGTTGTGAGAAGTAAGAAAGTTCAGGGTACATCTCAATAGCTGAAGCACTGTCACTCGGGGAACTGAATGGTTATTCATTATAACAAAATGTGATAACCATAAGGAAAATCCCTAAATCTGCTGCTTTCAGTGGCTTTTAGAAAGGGGTTACAGGCATCATATCATATACAACATACATTTTTTTGGACAAATATTTGCAGCTATGCCTGATGCTAATGATGCAAAGTTGTATAAGACATGCTCCATAAATTCGAGGCAAGTTAATTGGAATACTGATAATAATAGATGCAACTACAATACCACAGAAGAGAAATGCATATATAAGATTCTAGGACATTAAAACAAACAAACAAACAAACAAACTGGTCTGGGGCAGCTGAGGAGGCTGATAAAGAAAGCTCATTAAAGGTTAACATGGAAGGATTAAAAGTAAACAGACAATCAGAGAAAAATGAATATTTCAAGGGAACAGCAATGCTACAAGTTTAAAGTAAGAAAATGGAGATGTCAGAGGTTGTACCTGCAAATCTTCAGTATTCACAGGGCAAAATAACAAGGAAGGGCAGGAGTCCTTACATCTCATAATACAGCATTCTTGCAGGTGCCACTTCTTGTTCCCATTTTTACCCCCACCCTGCATATGACTTAATCTTTCTTCCATACTGTTTTGATACGTAATTAGTGGTAGACACTTTTTCTTCTTGTTGAACAATCATTCCTTCTATTAGGCAGAAAAATAGATATGAGTGGGTGGAGAGAGAATAAAGCCAGTAAAGCTCACTAAAAAAGGACTCAAAGAGTTAACCAGATAAAACTAGAGAGCCAGAAAAGACTCTCAGAGTTAATGAGTTAATCAGCTGAAGCTCCAAAGGCAAAGAGCAACTTGGAATGTCCCAATACTCCTCAGGTAAAGAAAAGTATCTGAGTGCAGCCCATGTCTTCATTGTGTCAATTAGATCATGCCATTACAAAATTTACTTTAGCCTGATAAAAGGCCCAGCTTATTTTTTAACTTAACCTGTATGCTGTTCTTTCCTCTTCTTACTGCCCCTTAATCAAGTAACTTTGTATCCAGGGCAGGAGACAGACCTTGGAAGTGTAAATAAACCTATGTGGACAAAGAATGCCAGGTTCCGGACCAACATAGTCACCTAAATAAGCCTATTCTTAAGACAAAACTTCAAAGAAATTTTAAATCACCTGTATACATCATTCCTTATGATGACTCCTACCCAAAAAAGCCCTATAAACTCCCAGACCCTAAACCCTTACGGGCACCTGTCTCTGAGGTTGCCCACATTGCCCCTTCTTCAAGTGTGCACCTAATTTTGCCTTAAATAAACTCCTCACTGCTCAATTTATAATGTTTTGTCTCTGCACTCTTCCAGTGTTTAAGCACCTTTGTTACTTTGGTATTTCATTCTATCCTTCAGACTTAAGCTCAAGTCTTCACTCAGTCTCTGCCCTATTTCAGATAAGTAAGGAGGGGCTGCTAAGAGCTCTGATTTGGGCTTGCAAGTTCTCGTTGCCTGGGTGACCTGGACAGAACTGCAGCTATACAATCATGCTCTTTAGTAGCCTGCCTGAAAGTCTCCTTTCTTTGCCTCTGGGAAGTTCTCAGAACATAATCTCATTCCATCCAGTGCTCTGCAGCTCCCCCAAATCCTGGGGTGGGAGGGACTTAGTTCCCACACCATGCAGATTCAAGCAGACACTGGACTCCAGGTGACACTGGATGCCAGGTGACTCTGGCTTTAGGAGTTGGCAAGGGATGTACCCTATGCCTACCAGCAGTTCAATGAACTTCCCTTATTTCTCTGTTCTTCCTTACTCTCTGCTGCCTGCAAGCAGCTGCCAATCTCTGCTACTCTCATTTTAATGAATTCCTTCCTCACCTCTCACTCTGACTTCCCTGTATCTCTGAACCAAATTCCTTCCAAACACTATTTTCTTTTCGTAAAATCCCCTCAGTTTTCCTTTGTGAGTTGTCCGCATTTAAAGCTCTCCATTTTCCCTGGCCACTATTGGGAAGGTGATTCATGTTGGGTCAATTTGACCCTTTCTCCAATTTAGAGGACCTAAGGACAGAAATGGCTGGAGCTTATTGATTCTGATTGTAGCACCCTAAAAGTATTCCATGGTCTCTACAACCTAGATTCCCCAGAGCTGTTTCCAAAAAGCTCTATAGTAGTTTACCTACTGCCTGCCTTTCATTGAATATTTTAATCCTCATATCTGCAATGAGGGCTTAATAATACTGAGTGAAAAAAAAGTCAAACGCATGAAAACAGAAAAAACAGATGCATGTTCTCAGCATTCTATTCAGACCATTTTATCTTTCTACCTTTCCAGTTGTGTCTGCCCCAATCTCTTCATGGCCACTTTGTGCCCTGATTAGGGATATTCACTGTTTCTGAACTTGCCTTGTGTATTTCAGTTTCTAGATCATTTCTCTCCATTCCAAAACACGTATTTCCTCAAATTTTGTCCAAATCCTGCCCATTGTACAAGTCCTAATTTAACCTTAGATTCTCTGCTGCTTTCTCTGATTATTCCAGCTCGAAATTATCTCTCTATTCCTTGAGACTCTGATTTGGGAAATAAATATCATCTCTTCAATTCTCATTTCACAAAATATTCCTAGCTTTTTGCTCCACATCCTACACTTCCTTATAGCAGAAGAATGAATTGATTTATGGATGAATAATATACATTTGCTTATTTTCTTTCTTGAATTCAGAGGAGTTGGGTTTTGTTGTTGTTTGTTTGTTTTTATCCAAAAAACCCACAAAGGATTGCTTGACTACAAAGATTCTTTTTTCTTTCACTTCTTTAGTAGAATATTTGCTTCTTGCATTTATTGACAGCCCCATACGTGGATCATGTTATATATACAGAGAGAGATAGAGATAAGGATAGAAAATCTAAAACAAAATCATTGATTAAAAAATACATGTACACCATATTTATTGCCACATTACTTACAGCAGCCAATATGTGGAAAGCAACCTAAATGTCCATCAATAGATGAATGAACAAAGAAGATGTGCATATATAAAATGGAATATTGTTCAACGATAAGAAAGAGAAATCTTGCCATCTGAAGCAACATGGATGGCTACAGAGTATCATGCAAAATGAAATAAGCCAGGCAGAGAAAGACGCGTACCATATTATTTCACTTATATATGAAATCTACAAAGCAAAACAAAACAAATGAACAAAAGAATAAGTAAACTCACAGATTGAGAGAAGAGATTGGTGGTTACCATGGGAAAGGGGGTGGGAGGAAAAAAATAGGTGAAGGGGATAAAGAGGCAGAAAATCTCAATTATAATATAAGTTAGTCATGGGGATGAGAGTACAGCATAGAGAATATAGTCAGTAATATTTTAATATCTTTCTATGTTGACAGACAGTAACTACACTTGAAAGCATTTAATAAAGTAGATAACTGTCAAATGACTACCTTGTACACCTAAAACCAATATAATATTGTATATCAACTATACTTCAATAAAAATATATTAAAACAAGTAAATAAATGATTTGATTTAATTTAATTTAATTAAAAAATAAAAATTTCTCAGCATCTTTCCCAGATCTCCTGTTACACAAATGCTAGTGAGAATAGTGACACCCAAGACTCCCAAGATTGATAAAATACCATAGTATCTTGTCTTTGCTTTTGATGTCTCTTTTCAATAAGAAAATTTTGTTCCAATACTAAAGGATTTCAAGAGTGACATTACATGTAGTTATGGAATAATATTCTTGGAAGAAATTGAGCACATTTTTCTGCTAAATCATTCAGCATATTTCAACAGTCTCAACATTCACTAATGTGCTAATTTTGAGTGACTTATTGCTGATTAATAGGTGTCTTTATTCATTGTTTATGAAAAGGTGATTCATACTAATGCAAAGAGCAAAAAAATAAGTGGATCATAATACCTTTCTTTGAAATTCGCTTCCCTACGCTTTGGCATAACTTTGAGTATGTGTTTTGAAATCTGTAATATATGAGAAATAACACCCACTCCTAGTGTTGTTTTGAGAATAATGTAAATTAATATATACCAAAATATACTTTGTTTTAAACTTAGAATCATCACTCATTAATATGTTGTGAGTTTTATATACAATAATTAATTAATACAGTACAAACTCACACACCTTCTGTCTACTCTTTTTAGTGTTTTTATGCAGCATTTCAATTTCTACATATACAAGATAGCATGAATACCATTGTTAGTTGTTCATCTGAAGGTAAATAGCCACCCACATGCCTAGCTGTAATATTCTTTTAAAACCTAGCCAATGATTAAAGACCTTATAATAAAGAATAATAAATACATCATGGTGAAATAGTGGAATATAAGTCTATAAATATGTGAAGAGCTAGAAAGGAGTGAGATGATGACAGGTCCTGTGCTGGTGATGAAAAATAAATTTACTTAGATTTCTCCTTCATAAGTTATAACACAAGTGATTTTAATTTTAGTTAACTTGTAGGGATAGGAGGGAAATTGGTGGGAGGCCTAGACATTTCTTAATATGAGTTTAATTTTATGCTTTCAGAATGATAACAACAATCACAGTAATAAAGGCCACAGTTATTTATCAACTATCCATGTTCAGGGCTCTGAATTTAATACCATCCTATTATTATGTATGAATAAATAAACATACGCACTAGTTTTTATTTTTTCCATTTTCAGATGGGGACCTTGAGTCTCAATCAAGATAAATAATTTGTTTGGCTATTATCTGAAAGATCTGGGAGTCCCAAACCATATCAGAATGACTTCAAGGCCCATACTTCTAAGTGTTTAACCACCAGCCCCTCTCATTTTCCAGTGCAGACTTCCAAATCTTGCTCAGTATTGGTGCTTTGTGCAGAGCATTTTCCTTAGTTAACTTAGCATGCACGATGAGAACAGGATGAGTTTCTTTCTAGAGCAAGATTTCTCCACAGTGACATTAACATCTCAGCCTAAATAAATCTGTGCTGTGAGGGGCTGCCCTGGGCATCGCAGAGTGTTTCAGCTGGCTTCTACCCACTAGTGCCTATTCTTCTGTCGTGACAATAAAAAGTGTCTCCAGACATTGCCAAATATTCTTCCCCCCTCACTCTGCACCAAAATAGGGCGAGGGGCAAAATTGCCCCTGGTTGTAAACCACTGCTCTGGCATAGTCATTCTTTAATCTGGCCAAATGCCAGGCCAGAATGCTGACTATCAAGAAATACATGTTTTGTGGCATCTTACATGGTACACATTAATGTAGAATTTTTGTGTAAAAACATAAAGACAAGGTTTTCCTAATCCAGTACCCCATTTCAGAACAAAAAGAATGTGGAAGGTTATTCATGTTCTGAACTAGAAGTAATTTTATATACATACATTAAAGAAATTGTTAGAAAGAACTCTCTCTCTCCCTCTCTCTCCTTCTGTGTGTGTATGTGTTTCCTTCTCCAGGTCTCCCCACTCACCCAGAGCCCTCCATACCCTTTGTTTTCTTCCCTGCCTTCCTTCTTTCATCCTTCCCACTCCTCCCTTCTCTCTCCTTTTCTTCCTTCTTCCCTCCCAGTGTCCTTCTGTCTGTCCTTTACTCCTCCCTTCCTTCCTTCTCCCCTCCCTCTGCTCCTTCCATTCTCCTTGCTGAGACAGGTTAAAAAGAAACAATCACTACTCAATAGTACATTCTTTTAACTTAGTCTTGAATATTCTAGCCATTTCAGTTATTGAGAAAAAGCAAAATATTTGAGAGATTGATCATTTGCTTGAAAATTTAGACCCCAGAATGATTCATATTGCATTTTTGACAAATAGTTTTGAGAAAGTCCTTTATTTTGACAGGAAATTACAAGCCATCAGTGAGATTAAAATGAATCAGTTGCTACAACTGATACTTGAATTTGTAAAAACCTGTATGTACTGACTTTAATTTTGTGTAAACAACATTTTCCTGATATTTTAAAATTTTTCACCAAGGTAAAGTGTAATATAGAATGGTAGGTACAACAACTTAAATGGTTCTTATTAAACCCAATAAACCAAGGACATTAAGAACCACTTAGTTCCTGTCTAAAAAGTCATTTTCTTCTTTTTATACTTGACTCCTTTGATTCAATGAGAATGCCAACAGTGTTACGAGAAAAAAATGGTACTTTCCTTCATATTTTGCTCTTTTCTTATTTAATGCAAACAAAAAGAGTATTTAAATGATAAGAGGAATGCAGTAAATATAGGAAAATCAAAGGGCAACAGCCAAAATCATTTAGACAACCAACAGAGTGAGGTTTAAAGTCAGAAGGAAGTTTTGTTGACTTTGACCACCTTAACTAATCACCCACTGTATTAAGTAAAAACAGAAAGGTAATATAGATGTGACTATCTAGAATGAAATCCATAATAGGTGCTAGTCAACTATAGTATCCCCTGAAAATGATTTGAAATCTTGGCAAGTTATAGAGGAGGCAGAAGCCAACATTGCTGACAAATATGTGAAATGACCACAAGAGCCCTATTCTTTTCAAGTCTGCTCTTCTCTTACATTGCTTTGTGAATTTAGGCTTAGAGCTGGGGTGGAGACAAAGATAACACCTTATCTATGCAAAAATGACCGGTGGGCTCCTCCTTGAAATTTTGTGTGAGTTTTGTTTAGTTGCTCCTATATCATGAGAGTGGTCAATAAGGATAACACATTTGTCAATATTTCCTCCACCTGGAGCTCACTAGGATAACTAGGAGACAGAATAATGCCTCTGACCTGCATTTGGAGAAAACGGAAGTGCTCATTACCCTGAGTGCTTCTCTTATTGCCTGTATGCACAGCACTGTCTGGAATGAAAACTTTTAGATGACTTTCCACGGTAATTCTCATGGCTGCTCTGGTGTTCTTGGCTGTTTGAGTTTAGTGCTAAACTTTCTTGTTTAGCTTGTTTTTCTTGATGTTTCCATTCAGGCAGCACCTATGTCTGTCTATAATAAGGAAAAGATGAAGTTTAAACATGTGGTTATTTGAGTATTCCTGGCTTTCTCTGCTCAGTTCAAAGACAGCTAATTTTCCAGTTACCATAAAGTAGTTCAGATATACATATACATATACATATATATATATGACTTACTACCAAAAGCATAGCACTATTCCAAGAGCTCTACTAATTAATATCAAGTTGTTTTGCCTTCAAAACAGCTCTATGAAAAAATTATCATCATCTCACTTTTCAGGTGAGGAAAGCAAGACACAGAAAATTTCAGCGAATTGCTCAAGATCACCTAACAGTGAACTACAAATTTAAACCCAGGCTATTGGCATCTGGAGTCTGTGCCCTTCACCACTATGCTAAACCACCTCACCGACTACTGAAGTCACATTTACTCCAGCCCTTCAGACACAGAAGGATGGTTGACTATTTTTAAACACTTGCTCAGAAGCTGGAGATAGACTTTCTAAAGCTTTGGAGGAATATCTCTTTCCAAAGATGTTTCCTCTAAGTCAGAGGCATCTCACTATCTTGAATAATCTAGAGGCACTTCAGAGTCCTGGGAAAAGCTGACTTCAGAGGGTGTCCCAAGTGAATAGAGTACAGAGTTTTGTGAAACTGCATCTTTGCAAGGAGACTTAAATAATTCTGGAGATTCTGTGACTTTAGCTTTTGGCCTATTTAAGACTACTGAATTTCTGTGAATTATAATTTCTCTAAGTCTGTTTGTTTATAATTGATATAGCTCAAACTTCAAAGCTGAGATTAATAAAATTCAAGAGATAGGGCTTGCAAAAAATAAACCCAAATCAATCAATATGAATATTCAAATCTTAGAGCTGGGTCAGATAGTCAACTTTGAAATAATAAGGACTCACTTAAACCAAGCAAACCGGAAGCAAGTTTAAGCTAATTAAATGGTGATAAAGCTCTTTCAAGGGACATTATATTTTTATTTTTTTCTGAATCCTAAAGAAAATCTGGAGAAAACCTGGGACTGAACTATTGGTGGATAACCAGTCTTTGAGGTTAAGTAGAACTGATTTCATGATTTATAAATGGAGTTGATTTTGATTGTGGATGGCATTAACTTAATAACCAAATGCCCATGAACTTGAACAAGAAGGGTGTAACTTATTTTTGTAGTCTCCAGGATGGATTCAGTTAGCCACTGGGATCAATGAAATGGACAGATTCTTCAATTTAAGATTCTAAGTTTCCAAAGGACAGAGAGAATGTCTACATTATTCAGCATGTAACACCAGAAACTAACCCAGTTCATGGCACATAATTGATGCCGAGTAACATGTGATGGCAGAAGGAAGGATGGAAGGGAGGGAGAGATGGAGGGAGGGAAGGAAGGAAGGAGGGAGGAAAGAAAAGAGTGAGGAAGACATTTTAATTTACAGAATGCATTACTGGAAGTGTTATTCTTAATAGTCTATTCTGTAATGTAATATTTCTCCAAATAAATGCCCTTCAAATTTTCATTGTGAACATGTTCAGAAATTTTAGCCTTTTTTAGAAAGAGCTAATTCAAACTTACTTCTCCATTCTAAACTTTTTCCTATTATCTTGTAAAAAAAAGTACTTTTCTCACAAACATCTATAGAGATCTGTAATTTCCATGGGGGGGGGGTACACAAAATTATTGCAGTTAAACATGCTTTCTTATGTCTTTTTTGGCTTTGAAATTGTAGCTGTTAATATTCAAACACTGAGAGTAGCATGAATCATACCTGAGAATTTGTAATGACAATGAGTATAGCAGATTGCAACTTAATGGATCTTGAACTTGGTTCTGGGAAAGTTTTTGTTGAGTGTTAAGACCAAGTTTGAGTTCTTCCATATTCTAGGCAAAATTTCATTATCCTATATCATTCATTGAACTATTTAGGAATGTTATGACGTGTCCCAGAACTCACCTAATATTTATTTAGGGTTTTTACAAATAGTTTCTGTCTTTTAAGATAGAGGATCTTTCTATGATTAAAGACATTTAAGCAAATAAAGAATAGGCAGGCTCTTCGGGTACATTTTGCATTCGTGAGATCCTTGAAGTCCTTTAAAAAAAAGCCATCTTCTAATCTAGCATGACTAATGCATTTCTGGGTTGTGGTCACAACACTCAGGGGGGACAAAAAAATCAAACTCAGCTTTAGATACTTTTCTCTATGCTATGCCACCACTGGAGATCTTTTTAAAAGCTCTGTCAGGACAGGGTTTTCCTGTGAAAAAACAGGAGGGGCTTGAAGGTTAAGGCACAGAGTTCAGATACTTTGCTTCTCCTGGTTTCCAGGCATTTCATCTGAGTTATTTATAAATAGATGCATTAGATGTCCTGTTATTTTGAATAGAGTCTAGTTTTAATTAGGCAAGGTACATAAGCATTTTAATTAGATATCCAAATACATCATCTGAGGGTTTTTTTTTCCCCCTTCAAAATAAAAGTAATTTGATTTCTTCTTCATTAAATGTAAGGACAGTAAAATCTTGTGAAGAGATTTCCAGCTCAAGAGATTGAGGTCTTTTTCATAGAAATATAATATATGCACAGATTATTTCCTCTTAAATTTCTTCAAGCTAATGAAGGATGTAAAAGTAATGAAGTTGAGCCACAGTCTGTTATTGTGTCACAGTTAATGCTGGCACCCTGAATTAGACCCTACTTCATTTTCTTGCTTTCTAAATTCAGTTTTAAAAAGCATTAAGGTATGTATTTGTGATGAGATGAAGATCAGCGTCCTGTCATGCACTGGAATATATCTGATCCTCTCTTTTCTGTCACTGTGTATGTATTTAACTATAAAAGTAGGGCAGGAGGGCAGGAGGAAAGATCTTTAACCATAAAGTTGGACACAGTAGAGCCCACATTTTTCAGAATGTCTTTAACATATACAAATCACAGGGTTTTCCACATATGTTTCATTGCAATCAACCAACTAAAATTTGCTATAATACTGCTCTCAATGCTCAGTTTTCTTACACAGAAGTTCAACCCTGAATGATGCTGCAGCCATGATAGACACTGTCTTCTAGATGCGGGTGATGATGAGAGAGACAAGGTCATGAAGCCCAGTTCCTCTCACTGGCAGGGGGGCCTGAGACAAGTAACTTAACCTATTGAGAACTCACTTTTCTTACCCACAAAATGCAAAAACTGTACCGACTGTGTGGTTGTGGTGAGGGTTATAAAGAATGTAAAGAAGCATCTGGTATCAAATGACTATTCATTAAATGGTTGTTAACATTTTATCACCTTTGCTTTTCAACCATTTCTTTCTCTTGGTCTTTTTCCTGTTTTCTTTTATTTACAGTGGTTCATCCTCCAATTTCTCTCATGTCACTTGTATTAATAATCAGCCAATCAATCAATCAATATTTTTAAAAATTGAGTTCTCCAGTATGTCAGAAATTGAGGTAAATATGATTTGGAAGGATCAAATAATCTTTGGACCGCCTCTGGGAATAAATCTTATGTATTTTACAATACTAATTTTAGAAGACACCTTTCTTCTTCTCATGGACTAATTCAAGGGACATCTCTCTGAAACTACCCTTAATGGTGAAGAATTTGCCCCTTCATACAAGTTCCTATTGTATAGTCTACACATTTTTGTTAAAATACATATCACCTTAATTGAGTACATGTCTCTGCTTTACTAGATTTAGTATCTTGTAAGAACGTGATTGTATTTTTCTTTTCTTGGTCCAGGAGGGCACCCAGCCTAGAATAACCCCTCTATGAATATATATTTGTCCTGTTGACCTTATAGAGACAGATGTTTTGTTACTCTAAAAAACTGACAGGCAACCTGCCTTTAGAGGACAATACTGTAAGTACCCATTATGGAAAGTTGTTCAATAAGTAAGAATTATCCAGGATTTCATAGATTGGCATGATTTAGGGATTTAAGAATTATTTTACTAGGATGAAACTGTAAGCTCATTGTATGTACATATCCTTATGTTCCCTAATCTTTTGCACCTTAAATAGTCCAATATATTATGCATGCAGATAGAGGTTTTAGTTAATTTCCTGAATTAAATTGTATTGTTTTAATTTCTCCCTTAGTTGCAGAATGTTTTTATGGGTAACAAAGGGAAGAGTTCCACAAATATCCACTGTGGTTGCCCAGTAAAACCACAGGTTGCTACATTTTCTAGAAGCCCCTTGAGTTGTAAATAAACTAAACATATCTGATTTTAGGGACTTTTTAATATTCTATAGGATAACTCCTAATAGTCCACAAGCTCTCTCAATAAGTGAGGCAATTAGATTTAACTGGAAGAGGGCTCTGACTACACAGAATCAGGATAAGATCAAATTAAACCATTTTGCTTTTAGGTAGGATCTTTTCTATATCCACTCTTGGTGTCCTCAAAATTCAGTTTCTCATAGAAACTATTGATATTCTCCAAAGTGAAATGTCTGAAAAAAAATTTTTTTAATGGTTAAAAACAGCTAAAAATATATTAACACTTTTAGGCTGAGTACATTTTTCTTTCAGATTTTGCAAGTGTATATAATTCAATTCAACTAGTACTCGTAAATTCCTGTAAGATCCTGTGACTGGGAAGATTGACAGCAGAATATTTATGATCAAAATTGCTTTTGTGCTCCATGTTAAGAAAGACTGCATTTGCTCCTCTCCATTCATTCCCTCATGTATGTGTATATATAGTGTGCGTGTCTTATATGAAACATGAGAACATTCTCATCACCAAGGTTCAGCTAATTTTCTAAGAGATAGCAGCAGCCATAACATAAGGAGATATTTTTGGATTCAGACACTGAACCAAGCCAAATATTTCATGTAGTGCAGTATGTCCACATGGAACTGAAAAACTTAACTTTTATGTTTCATGGAGTCCCTTAAATTGCAGTAAATTTAAAGTAGGCTGCAAGGTCAGTAGAGAATGTTTCCTTATTATCTCTTTCTGTGTATATGTGGATTTTCAGTTCACATAAAGGATTACCATGTGTGCCCTGTACTAGCTTTCTTATATTAAGCAATTTAAGGATTGAGGATATTATGTATAGAGAGATAATATCAGGGGGCAATTGCAAAATACATTATTTCAGAGTAAGCTGAGTGATAGGAAGATCTTAATCTATGGTAAACAGCTAAAAGAAGATTTAAGGAAACCGTAATTAATGAAGGAAGTGATGCATTTGAAGTGATACTCATCTGTCTGTTATTTTCCAAAAAAATTTAAGTGTTTTATTTCTATTTAATTAATGTATTTTTTAATACATTGACTCATATAACAAGTGCATATTGTGTCCTACTATTTCCCATGCAGCATGCTGGATGCAGGAGTTACAAAGGTGAACAAAACTAATCCTTGCTTTTGTAGAATTTGCAGTATGAAACGTGCGTGTGTGTCTGTGTATCTGCAATGATGATGATAACTATGGTGGGAAAAACAAAAATAGGGGCTGATATAAAATAGTTTAAAAAAACAATAAAAACCTAGCCTTGTCCGAGGAGGCAAGGAATCAAAGTGACAGTTAATCTGAACGAAAAGACTGAATGAGAATAGATCAGGTAAGGGTGGGAGGGGGAAAGCAAGGAGGTAGGGGATTCAGTGGGTTGAGATCTTGAAGTAAGAAGGAAATTGGTCCATTTAAGAACAAGTTGAGCTGAGGACCATTATGACTGAACCATAGGAACAGCAGATAGTAAGTCTGAGACAAGGCAGGAGAGTTAAATACTAATGTGCCACAATACCATTTGAAAATGGAAAGAGATGAAGCATGAACATGGTTTTACCACATACTCTGCTCTTTCTGGACTATACATCATATATGATAATTCCTTTGCTAAATTACTGGTTATCATTTTTTAAAAACTTCCCTAAAGTTCCCTGGCATAATTTATCACTTCAAATCCAGTGTTACCTTAATAATTACCATAGTGGTCTGCATTCATTCATTTGTTCAAACAACTTGTCCAGATACCAATATGTTCTAGACACTCTGCTAGATAGCAGCATAAGAGGATAGGAGGGTATATTCACAGTGTTCTTGCCTTCAGGAAGTTTATAATACAGAGAGGGAACACTTATCTCACTCTTTTGTAATATATTTTTTAAAACTTTGTATAGAATATTTTTAGCTTTACAGAAAAATTGTGGAGATAGAACAGAGAGTTACCATATATCTCACAACCTATTAACTCTTTACATTAGTCTAATACATTTGTCATGATTAATGAACCAACACTAATACATTGTTCTTTCCTCCCTTGGCTATGCCACTTCTGAGTTGAAATCATAAAGGCCAGAAAATTGATCTCATTTCTAACCTACAACTAGAACCTCTGAGGGCTCCAGGTGAGTCAGGATTCAATCCATCAGGCATCTGCCCTGATTAGAAGTTATTTCCGTGTAAATTTCCTCATCTGTATCCTTTTGAGAAACATTTATGAGTTCTTACATTCTAATCAACCTCTATATTAAATACTCATACCCTTTCCTCAGGACTTTTGAAGTGCTCTGTCTTCAACTGCATGGCCTTTCCTAGAGGAATTTACTTTCCCCTCTAGATTTAGCTGCTTAGGTTTAAGCAACCAGACATCATCATTTTGATTTTGCCTTTTTGGCAGGCATCCTTCAAAATATTTCAACACTGCTGTTGATCTCTCTGATTATTAGAGACCAGATGTACATGGGGTTTGTCAGGAATGCAGAGTTTTTGAGATTTCCAATTGATAAAATAGCTAATAATAAAGTTTTTGAAACCTATCCAGCTTTTAATTTTGATCTGAAATTTTTTCTTAGGTTACCCAAGATTAGAATTTAATAAAAGACAATCTCTCAACTCTGTTCATGGGGCAAAGAGTTGTTTTTGATTTATTATCTTAGACATACCCTGAAGGGCCAAAATGTCCAGGAAATGCATATAAACAGACCAATAATCTTGAGTCTTAAAATAATCACCTAACATATCTACTGCCCTAAGAAACCTCATGAACCTGATATCTCTAAACCAGAATTGGTCAAAGAATGTGCTTTTCTCCCCAGGAGTTATGGCCTGGAATGTGCCTCTTAATCCCTGACCTATCTGGATATGGATGAAAGTTGGTGTATGAGCAATCACATGCTTTTACTCGAGTCTTCTCTATCTTGTTTACATCCACTCACTTGATAAGAATTATAAATCAAAAGGTAGCTGTTCACATAAATTGAAACATTTTATTGCAAATAGTAAAAACAAACTTTAGCTAGATTAATCCACAAAACAGAATTTTTTCTAGGGACATAGGTGTGTTTTTGGAACTCAAGGGAAAGCAGTGTGGTACTGCAAAAGGAAATCGGAGCCTCCCAGCTCTGGGAAGTACCTCCCCTTCTCCCTCTCCTTCCCCCTTTTTCTTTTCTTTCTCTTTCCCCCGCCCTGTCCCTTTTCCCTCCCACAGCCTCTATCCTCTCTTTCCTTTGCTTCTTCCTAGATATATGTTTCCTTCTTTTCCTGCCCTTCCTGCAGATCAGCTTTTCCTGCTACTAAATCCATATGGAGCTACATGGCTCATCATGTATTTACATGTCTCCTGTTGAAGAGAAAAACCCAGCTGAAACTGGTATCTCTTACTTCCAATTCTAAATCCAAACACAGGAGCTCTGCTTGGCTCAGCTGAAATCGTCTTCCTGCTCCAGAGGCAGAGGCCTCATGTACAGACTTGACTTCTGGGGATCAGTCTGGTGAGTCCGGGTTTGGAGGGCTCAAAGAAGCTGCTCTAAGTATTTAGAGTTGGAAGTTGTGGCTCCAGGAGGAAGGCGGTTCCCAGCCTAGGCCAAGTTCCCTATGAATCCAATGAGACTGAAGGAAGACAAGGGAAAGGGTAAGTTGGGGATTAAAGGTTTATTTCTCATGGCTCAGTCTCTCTCCCCACCATGCTTTTCTCTGAACCACAGCTGCTTGGCGCTCTCTCTACCCCCACACACTGCCCCCTCTCACTGGGCTCTGCTCCCTCTAGCTGGGTTCCACTCTCCAGCTCTCCCTCTCCAGCCAGAGCATGCTCTCCACTTACCCCTGCCCCTTCCTCAGGAGGCACTCATGGGCAGGTCCCTGATAGTTACCTGTAGTAATTGGTAGCGAGTGCCTGACCCATTACATACCAGGAATGGAGGTGAGGAGAGAATGGGTGCTTCCCCAAATAGCAATCCCATGACTGACCAGCAGCTCTGCCCCCTATAAATACCCCATTGATGTGCAAACAGGATTACCAAGGCCAGGAAGGGGCCCTGGTTAGCAAGTTCCATTTATCCCACAGAAGTAGAAGTCTGGGCATTAGAAGATGGGGAAACTGAAGGCCAGAAAGGACCCCTTTTAATATCAGATGTACTAAGAGCAACTGAAAGTAGAGACGGTCATCAATACCTTTTTCTTCTCCCACAGACCCTATGTGAGTATGTGGTGAGTAGGGAACTGACCAGTGCTTGATTGATGGATAAGCTGGCCGTGTCATATATAAGGATATAATTGTGTTATATCCTTAGTGTGAAATATAACTGATAAATGATGCCAAAATTGCCAAAGTTATCAGAACTAGAACTTTTGGAAGACACAGATCTTTGTCTACTATTAAAACAATCAACAATTACTAGTATATCATGGATCTTCAGGTCTGGATTCAGATTCATAAAATATCACACAAAACAAATGTGCATGAAAAGGAAGAATAGGAGAAAAAAATGAATAAAAACAGTGGAGAAAATAATTTGGTAAGGCTAATTACATGGATTTTCTGATTTCATTTTGTGATTTGATATTAGTGTATCTGAAATTCTGTGCTAGAAGAATTCTATGAAACAGTGGAGATAGATTCCACATATCCAATGAATTTCTTGGGGGGTAAAAAATGACATATATGTCTGTTTTTATTATTCTACAGCAACTTAAAGAACTTTCAAAGATTGTTTACTATGCATATAATTCAAATTAGTAATTGTATGCATATTTATTTTAAATGAAAATGGCTATCATAATGCTTTTAAATATGTTAACAAATATGTTACATATACTCATATATAACTTCACTTGATTCTTACACTGTTTTACCTTTATCAGAGGAATAAACAAAAATTTAGAATGTTATATAATGACAGAATCACTGAAGTAAAAAGTGTTAAAGCAAGGTTTTTTTCTCTTTTTCTTCCCTTTATTGTAAATTCATGTACTTTTTTCTTTTTTTACTAAGATTGTTTTTTAGAGCAGTTTCAGGTTCACAGCAAAATTGAGGAGAAGGCACAGAAATCTCCCCTGTAACACCTGCCTGGACACATGCATAGCCTCACCAATCATCAATATCCCCCACCAGAGTGCTATATTTCTTATAATTGATGAACTTACATTGACACATCATAATCATCCAGTGTCCATAGCTTATCTTAGGGTTCATTCTGTGGGCTGAGACAAATATATAATGATATATATCTAGCATATGATACCATAGAGCATATTTTCACTATGTTAAAAAATCCTCTGTGCTCTGGCTCTTATTCCCTCACCCCCAGCCCCAACCCCAAATCCTGAAAAACATTGTTTTTTTACTGTCTCCATAGTTTTGCCTTTTCCATTATGTCATATAGTTGGAGCCCTTTCAGAATGGCTTCTATTACTTAGTAATGTGCGTTTAAGGTTCTTACATGTATTTTCATGGCTTGATAGCTCGTTTCTTTATAGTGCTGAATAATATTCCATTGTCTGGATGTACCACAGTTTCTTTATCCATTCACCCACTGAAGGACATTTTGGTTGCTTCTAAGTTCTGTCATTTATGGATAAAGCATCAAGAAACAGTCTTGTGCACACTTTTATGTGCACACAATTTTCAGCTCCTGTAGGTAAATACCAAGGAGTGTAATTGCTGCATCATAAGGTAAGAATATGTTTAGTTTCATAAGAAACTGTCAAATTGTCTTCCAAAGTAGCTGTACCATTTTGCATTTTCACTTGCAACGAATGAGAGTTCCTGTTGCTCCACATCCTTACAAGCATTCAGTGTTATCAGTGTTCCAGTTTCTAATAGGTCTGTAGTGGTATCTCATTGTTGTTCCAGTTTTCATTTCCCTGATGATGTAGGTTGTGAGCATCTTTCCTATGCTTCTTTGTGGTGTATATCTTTGCCTGGTGTGTATTTGCCTGCTGAGATTTCTGTTAAGGTCTTTGGCCTAATTTTTAAGCAGGTTGTTTTCTTATTATTAAGTTTAAGAGATTTTTGTGTGTTTTTAGTCCTTTATCAGATTTATGCTTTGCAAGTATTTGCTCCGAGGCTGTTTTCTGTCTTTTCATTCTCTGGACTGTGTCATTTCCAGAGCAGTTTTTAATTTTAATGAAGTCCAGCTTATCCATTATTTCTTTCATGATTTTTGCCTTTGGTATTGTATCTAAAAAGTCATTGCTTTACCAAAGGTCATCTAGGTTTACTCGTATGTTATCTTTTAGTAATTTTATAGTTTTGTGTTTTCCTTTTTGACATCTAATCTATTTTGAGTGAGATTTTGCAAAGGATAATAAAGTCCATGTGTAGATTCTTTTTGCATCTAGATGTCTAGTTGTTCCAGGATCAATGATTGAAAAGGCTGCATATACTCCACTGCACTGCCTTTGTTCCTTTTTCAAAGATATTTGACTTAATTGGTGAGAGTGTTTCTGAGCTCCTCTTCTATTCCATTGGCTATTTGGCTGTTGTTTTACCAATACCACACTGTATAGATTACTGTAGATTTATAGTAAGCCTTGAAGTTGGGTAATGTCAGTCCTCCAATCATTTTCTCCTCCTTCAATATTGTGTTGACTAATCTGGGTCTTTTGCCTCTACATATAAACTTTAGATTCATTTTGTCAATAACCACAAAACAACTTTCTGGGATTTGACTGGGGTTGCACTTAATCTATAAATCAATTTGGGAAGAACTAGCATATTGGAAATATTGAGTCTTTCTACCCATTAACCTGGAATATCTCTCATTTATTTTGTTTTCCTTTGATTTCATTCATCATTTAATTTTGTAGTTTTCCTCAAAGGTTTTGTACATATTTTGTTAGATTTATTCCTAAGTATTTCATTTTATAGAGTTCTAATGTAAATGGTTTTGTGTTTTTATTTCAAATTCTACTTGTTCATTGATGATATACAGGAAAATGATAGACTTTTGTATATTAACCTTGTATTCTATAACATTGATGTAATCATTTGTTAGTTCCAGGATTTTTCTGTCAGTTTTTTCAGATTTTCTACATAGATGATCAAGTCATCTGTAAGAAAAGACAGTTTTATTTTTTCTTCGCATTCTATACATCTTTTATTTCCTTGTTTTATTGCACTGACAAGAAATTCTAGCATGATTTTAAAAAGAAATGGTCATAGGGGACACCTTTGCCTTACACCTGATGTTAGTAGGAAAGCTTTGAGTTTCTCATCATTAAGTATAATAGTTATAGGTATTTTTAGATACTTTTTATCAAGTTGAGGAAATTTTCCTCTATTCCTAATTCATTGGAAGTTTTTATATGAATGGGTATTGAATTTTGTGGAAAGTTTTTTCTGTACCTATTGATATGATCATGTGATCTCTCACTGATTTTTTTTTTTTTAATGTTGAACCGGCTTTGCATGCCTGGGTTAGGTTCTACTTAGTCATAGTATATAATTATTTTTATACATTGCTGGATTCAATTTGCTAATATTTCATTGAAGATTTTTCATCTAGATTTGTGAGAGATATTGGTCTATAGTTTTCTTATTTTCTGGTTTTTGTATTAGGGTAATGGGAACCTCATAGATTTAGTTAAGAAGTACTCCCTCTGCTTTTATCCTTTGAAAGAGACAGTAGTGAATTGGTATAATTTTTTTCTTTAATGTTTGGTGGTATTCACCAGTGAATCGATCTGGACTGGTTCTTTTTGTTATGGTAAATTATTAATGATTGATTCAATTTCTTTAACAGATATAGACCTATTTAAATTTTCTGTATCTTTTTTTGCAAATTGTGTCTTTTAAAAGATTAGTCCATTTTATCTAGGTTATCAAATTTGTGGGTAGCTCAAGGGTGTTAATCCAGGTTTTCCAATACATAAATGATAAATCCTAGTTTAGCTTAATTTCTCTCCCTTTGGGTTAGTTAGAACACATACTTCACAAACAAAACAACCATTTTTCTTCATAGAGAAGGAATAAATTCTAGTGTAATTATCAGGTACCTCAAAAAAAGACATTCTTCTTTAATTAAATACAGTGAAGTTGCATCATAGTTGCATTTTACTTACAAAAATTAAATTGCAAATTAAATACACACATTCACATAAGCATATGAAATAGAGAACAATATCCTTTTAAATGGTGTAGGATATTTTTTCCAACATTCCATTCAATAAACAAATGTCCCAGAATCACCATGAAAAACTAGAATGCAAAGTCACTTTTCCAATACTTGGCCTTGGTTTCCATGTGTGTCCCACAATGTGAACTTCTCACCATACTCAGGTGGTTTCTAGCATTTAGAGAAACATGATTCTGACAACGTGCTCCTAAGTACAATCCAAGTACTTCACCTAGTGTTCAACTTGAAGAAACTACAATTTATTCTAACAATGGAAGATGTACCTTCATCTACGTGCTGATTTGAATTTGATGAGAGGAAATGTTCAGAGACTTTCAAGGGTATTATTGACTGTGCATGATTATCTATATGCCTTTTCTTTGTTATTTTACTATATGATTTTAGTATTGAAACCCAGCACATTATTAATCTGTAGTGCACTGGTAGAAAGTCACCTTTTTAGCTTTCAAAGGTTACATGTGTGGTGTTCACCATCATCCTGGGCTACTTTATATAACTGGAGAACATCCATTGTAAATAATATACAAGGTATGATGATAAAATAATTCAACTTAGTTTTGACAAACCTATTTGAGCATTTATAAACAAGTGTGAACTAGTTTCTTAAAAGCTGGCACTTGTTCTCTTATTTTAAAATTCATATATATTCAGATATTTTCTAATTTTGTCTTTTGAAATATCCTTTGAAGCTTGCTCAAATCATCTAAATTCAATTAATCTTGGCATGTGGCCATTCTTAGCTAGTAGACTTGGTTTCTAGTAATACTGAAAACTCATCTTATGTGTTAGGCACTTAAATTGGAAAAATTATTTTTAAGACAAAATGTGTTTTGCCTGTAAATTCGCAAGACTGCTTCACTCCTGTGGCTCATAATCTAGTTCTGAGAGCAAGTCACAGGAATGATTTTGAAATGCTGATGGGAACTTCACTGGAATTAGCAAAGAAATATGATGACCACTTTGAAGAAGACAACATGTTATTTGGGTGTCATGGTCCTCATACATTTGCTCATATCTTTACTTATAGCCAAATCTCCCTTACTTAAAAAAAAAGTCTTCACATTTTATAAAGAAGAAATGTGAAGTAGTGTTACATTTTCATCTGCGTGCTGTTTCTAAGATCATAGAAGTAGGGCAATTGTATTCCTTCTCTTAGTCTCTTAAAATAATATTTTAAGGCAAATCATTAAGCAAATCTAAATAAATGCAGAGTCCATTAAGAGTGCAAAATATCAAAATTTTAAATAAAAGTAGGTATATGTTTGTATCACCAAGCCTGCATTACCGTGCAAGGAAATACTCTTTTATACTCAGCCTAAAGTCCCTGGGCTGGGCCTAAGTCCCAGCTGGGTGGGTATATGAGGACTGACAATGTGTGTACAAACAAACTAGATATTATAGACTATGACTATAAATTCATATTTTTTTGATCACTGGATTTTCATTAACTTTTCCCACTTGTCTCTAAACAGAGGAGATTATTTTGGTATCTATACACAAGAGAGCACATTTTCCTCAAGCTCCAAGTTTTTTGTAGGTGTCTTTTGCCTTTTGCTTCCAGGCACTGGTAGAAAGTCATCTTTTTAGGTCCCCAAACGTTACGTGGGTGGTGCTCACTATCATCCAGAGCTTTGTTATATAATGAAGAGTCAGACAATCAATAAATTTGAATGTCTGTTTAGACAAAACCATTGTCATTTTTAAAAATTTATGTATTGTTTCAGAAAAATGTGAAAATACATAGAAGGCAGAAATAATGTAAAAGCATAAATATTAAAAGATAAATACTAAGGTGTACCATTCTAAATAGAAATCCTGCCTGTTCTTCAATATTTAAATAAGTTTGCTCTTTATTCAGCATATGACCTAATTCAAATTATTTACAATTCAAGTATTTGTGTCTAATGTGGATCTTGTTTTAGCTGTTTAGTCTAAAATGGTTCTCCTTGTTATTTCTTGTATACTGTATACAACCTAGATTAGGATAATCACTGTGATTAACATTAATTGAGGAGCAGAAATGAAAATGGTTCCTGAAAATGGTTTAGCTGATTTGTACAATGGTAAAATTTTGTATTGCAGGAGTACTCAAATTATAACATATGACTTTAGTTCTAAAATCTCTGGAGAATTAGTATGAGAACAGAATTTTGGGTATAGATGAATATATAAACGTATGCCAGACAAAAATGTAAATGTGATCTATATAGGAATATACCCTGCTGTACTAATATATTTACCGGTAGGCACTAAAATGTGGATTTTGGAAGCATAGACTTTATGTTGAGAGATGAGTCAATCCTTGCTTTAACTGTTAGCTGTGTAACTGAGTTACTATATGTTTCCAGGGCTCAGTTTTCTTAAGTGTAAAATGGAATAATAATATAACTTAGTAGGGTGGTTGCAAATCTTAAATGCAACTCTAACTGCAAGCTTTTTGGTATATTGATAGCAAATGATAAATGTTTTCTAAATATTATCTAAGATCTATCACTTCACTGATTTTTTCTCTTTCATTGCTTAAATGTATTCTTGATCACAGTTTTGCATTTTATTTCATATTCTTTTCATTAACAGGTTTCACTGTTTGTAATTTTACTGACTTTCTTAAATTTACTTTCCTTTTCATTTCTATAGAAAAGTTCTGAAATTCTCTATAGGTTTTCCTTTTCTTATTTCTTTACATACCATCCTATTTCAAATCCAAAATTACTGCAATGAGTGTCAGGTTTTCCTTTGGAAGCATTAAATTATAATGTGTGTTAAGTGAAAAGTGATCTCCCATTTCATATTTCAAACCAATTTAAATTGGATAAGTCTACCTCAAAATATAAAGGATATCCACATTGAAAAATACCAATCTTGGAACATAGTAATTAGACTTATCAAAGGGGCCATTTTGTAATGTATTAAAAATACTGAATATCCTAATTTACACATGAAATTAGTAGGATAGTGTATGTAAATGATACGTCAATGGAAGAAATATATTTCAATTTTGGAAGGGAAGCCATTGTAGCTCATTTCTAACTGCTAATAAAAATATGTAAATACTATTAGATATTATACAATTATAGTATGTACTATATATAATACATGTATGGACATATATAATTTATATATTATTAATATATATGTATATATATGTATCTTATTCAAAGGCTTAAAAATAAAAATAGGAAAATGTAAATGTCTCTTGGTTTGATTTTTCTGATAATCACATATCTCCTGTGACAGATACCAATAAAGGCATAGAAATAAAGTTGTCAGACCACTTACTGTACAGAAAATTATAATAAATTTCAGTATTGTAACTATAGAAGAAATAGTCCTTCTTTCCGTTATTGATCACTAGAAAAATTGACTAAACTGACAAACATTTCCAAACTATTGTCTTCTAAGACTATATAATCAGGAACATAGTTAATTTCAAATAACATTAAAAAATAGAAAAGTAGCATTAAAATATTTTTTTCTTCTGTATAACAATTAGTTTGGAAGTAAAAAGTTGATAGTGGTGGCTCAGCTATTCAGTAGTATCATAAAGAATCCAGGAGTTTTCCATCTTTCTACTTCATGATCCTTAGAATTTCTGCCTTTTAGTCTTAAATTGTTGCCTCCTAATTACAATAAGGCTGCTGCAGCTCTCGATTTCAAGACCTCGTTCTAAGGTAGGGATGCAAGACATGGCAGTTAGACAACTTTCCTCTTTGTGAAATTATTTCTGCACAAAGACACTTTGCAGAATTCTCCTTCATCTCTTTCATGAGAAATGAATAGTGACTATTCCCTAAACGAGTTTTAGGCCTACTTTCTATGAGATCAAGGGATCTCTCATGTTGTGTTAAGAAAATCAAGGCTCTGTTAACAGAGAAATGTTGTGTGAGCAACTATTATGTCTGAGGCATAGAACTACATATACACACAAAACCATTTACTCTACAGGAGGAAGTATAAGGTTCACAAAGAAACTGTCATCTCTCTTCATATCAACTTTCTTAATTTTTCCTTTTTTTCACTTGTCTCTAAAAATGTTAGAAACGCCTAGAAAATTTGTAAGAGTTCTAATAAATCACAATTAGTGGTTTTTTGATCAAAGGTTCTTCTGAAACTGAGGTTCTATAAGAGACAAAGGTCTTTAGTATCCAGTTCTAAATACATATCTGTTTTTTTGAGGTAACTGTTACTTCCCTCCACTTCCCAAAATAAATAAGGAAATGAAGAGCAAAGGGAAAACATATACAGGGACATTAGAGTATAAATACATAAAATGCATGTCAAACATACAAATCTCTTCTTAAAGGCTGATCATGATGTTGGCTTTAAGCTTCTTGGCAACAGAAAGGAAGAGGAAATCAATCAAGTCAAGACATTCATAGTATCCATAAGACAGAAATGAACTGATTCACAGGAAACCCAACTACTCTGGAAAGGCTAGAGGTGTTTTCCCCAGGGTACTGATAAAAAGAACAATGTGTAAACCAGTGAATCATGGTTGTAGTAACATCTTTACAGCAAACACACTGCTGCATTTCTCAGGGGCAATTTATTGACCTTCTTTAACTTGAACAATAGCCAACTTGAGTATATTCAGTAAACACAATTCTTGGTCAAGGGCCATAGACCTGGCAAATCCCCAAACAGAAGGATAACAGAGCAACATGGACTCAATCTATCTTCCCCTCTCTCCTTTGCAAATTCACCTTTATAAATGAGAATAACAGACACAGGAAATGTAGAAGCAGACCTATCCAGCCTCACAGTTAACAACACATTTGGTCAATGTGGGTTGGTTTAGTATGTCTGTTTCAAGGTCTCAACCAGCTAATTTTTTCCTTAGGTTTGTGCTGATGGGATTTCAGCATCTACTCAACACTTTTACAAAAAAAAATTGAGAAAGAACAGAGATCATAGGATTCAAGTATTCTCAGAACAAACAAGAGTTGCCATTTAACTTTAAAAAATGCACTTTCTTATAAATGTTTCCTAAAAATAAGTTAAAGTTTTTAGTCATGAGGACCCTGCTGAGCAATAGTGTGCCAAAAGATTACCTTTGATCCTGAGCACTGAGTTTTATATCTATAAGTAATTAACTATTTAGGGAGTTAATTAATTTCCAACCATTAATTTTCATCACAGGTTAAGTGGTTTGTCTGTATGACTTCATTTCAAATTACCAGGACCTGAACTTAGACATTACTTAGCAAAAGATAAAAATCTCAAAAAATCCAGGAGCCCCAGTTATTAACCTCTCTTATGGAGATGACCATTCAGACAGCATAAAGAACATATTTTCAATACAACCTTTGAACATTCCATGACACCTGCAAAGCCAAAACTAGACATATCTTAGAAGATTCAGAAGGTATAATTTGTTTTTTAAAAAGCATTTATTTTCATATAGTAGTGTATCTAACACTTTGAATTTGATCCCTAAGTTTGTTTTGCTTATTTGAAAGGACTGTTCTTTGAGAAAATGTTATCATTTGTTCACTTTACAATAAAAAGAACTCAACTTTTTGATTAAACCATTGTTAGCTTATCTTTTGCTTGCCTCAAATTCATCTTGGAAACACTAAAAAAAGTCTTTGAACTGTTAAGGCAAAAAACTACCATTTGGTCAGCTTAGCAAATAAGAAATGTAAATAAAGGTATGCATGTTAATGTCAAAAGGTCACCAAAATTGCAGGTGCACAAATTCAGGTGCAACTAATTAACTCCTTGAACAAGCAATTGGTTGATTGCAGGTACAATTAGTGAAACATAGATAAAAGAAGGGATGATGGAGTCTTGTTGAAATTTTTTTTGGTATCATTAATGTACAATTACATACACAACATTATGGTTACTAGACTCTACCCATTATCAAGTCCCCACCACATACCCCATTATAGTCACTGTCCATCAGCTTAGTAAGATGCTATAGAATCACTACTTGTCTTCTCTGTGTTATACTGCCTTCCCTGTGTCCCACTCCACTACATTATACATGCTAATGGTAATGACCCGTTTTCCCCCTTACTCCTCCCTTCCCACCCATCCTCCCCAGTTCCTTTCCCTTTAGTAACTGTTAGTCCATTCTTGGGTTCTTTGAGTCTGCTGCTGTTTTGTTCCTTTAGTTTTTTTTGTTGTTGTTCTTATACTCCACAGATGAGTGAAATCATTTGAATTGTCTTTCTCCACCTGGCTTATTTCACTGAGCATAATACCCTCTGGCTCCATCCATGTTGTTGCAAATGGTAGGATTTGTTTTCTTCTTATGGCTGAATAATATTCCATTATGTATATGTACCACATCTTCTTTATCCATTCATCTACTGATGGACGCTTAGGTTGTTTCCATTTCTTGGCCATTGTAAGTAGTGCTGCAATAAACATAGGGTTGCATATGTCTTTTTCAACCTGGGCTCCTGCATTCTTAGGGTAAATTCCTAGGAGTGGAATTCCTGGGTCAAATGGTATTTCTATTTTTAGCTTTTTGAGGAACCTCCGTACTGCTTTCCACAATGGTTGAACTAGTTTACACTCCCACCAGCAGTGAAGGAGGCTTCACCTTTCCCCACATCCTCACCAACATTTGTTGTTGTTTGTCTTTTGGATGGTGGCCATCCTAACTGGTGTGAGGTGATATTTCATTGTGCTTTTAATTTGCTTTTCTCTGATGATTAGCGATGTGGAGCATCTTTTCATGTGCCTGTTGGCCATCTGAATTTCTTCTTTGGAGAAGTGTTTGTTCAGCTCCTCTGCCCATTTTTTAATTGGCTTATTTGCTTTTTGTTTGTTGATGTGTGTGAGCTCTTTATATAATTTGGATGTCAACCCCTTATCAGATATATCATTTATGAATATATTCTCCCATACTGTAAGATGTCTTTTTGTTCTACTGATGGTGTCCTTTTCTGTACAGAAGCTTCTTAGTTTGATGTATTCCCACTTGTTCATTTTTGCTTTTGTTTTCCTTGCCCAGGGAGATATGTTCATGAAGAAGTTGCTCATGCTTCTGTCCAAGAGATTTTTGCCTGTTTTTTTCTAAGAGTTTTATGGTTCAGGTCGTTGATCCATTTCGAGTTTACTTTTGTGTATGGGGTTAGACAATAATCCAGTTTCATTCTCTTACATGTAGCTGTCCAGTTTTGCCAGCACCAGCTGTTGAAGAGGCCATCATTTCCCCATTGTATATCCATGGCTCCTTTATCATATATTAATTGACCATATATGCTTGGGTTTATATCTGGGCCACTAGTCTGTTCCATTGGGCTATGGGTCTGTTCTTGTGCCAGTACCAAATTTTCTTGATTGTTGTGGCTTTGTAGTAGAGCTTGAAGTCAGGGAGCATAATTCCTGCTGCTTTATTCTTCCTTCTCAGGATTTCTTTGGCTATTTGGGGTCTTTTGTGGTTCCATATGAATTTTAGAACTATTTGCTTGAGTTCATTGAAGAATGGTGTTGGTAACTTGATAGGGATTGCATTGAATCTGTAAATTGCTTTAGGCAGGATGGCCATTTTGACAATATTGATTCTTCCTATCCATGAGCACGGGATATGTTTCCATTTGTTGGTTTCTTTTTAATCTCTCTCATGAGTGTCTTGTAGTTTTCAGAGTATAAGTCTTTCACTTCCTTGGTTTGGTTTATTCCTAGGTATTTTGTTCTTTTTGATGCAGTTGTGAGTGGAATTGTTTTCCTGATTTCTCTTTCAGCTAGTTCATCATTAGTTTATAGGAATGCAACAGATTTCTGTGTATTAAATCTGTATCCCGCAACTTTGCTGAATTCAGATATTAGATCTAGTAGTTCTGGAGTGGATTCTTTAGGGTTTTTTATGTATAATATCATGTCATCTGCAAACAGGGAGAGTTTGACTTCTTCCTTGCCAATCTGGATGCCATTTGCTTCCTGGTGTTGTCTGATTGCTGTGGCTAAGATCTCCAGAACTATGTTGAATAAAAGCAGGGAGAGTGGGCATCCTTGTACTGTTCCTGATCTTAAAGGAAAAGCTTTCAGCTTCTAGCTGTTAAGTATAATGTTGGCTGTGGGTTTGTCATATGTGGCCTTTATTGTGTTGAGGTACTTGCCCTCTGTACCCATTTTGCTGAGAATTTTTATCATGAATGGAGGTTGAATTTTGTCGAATGCTTTTCCAGCATCTGTGGAGATGATCATGTGGTTTTTATCCTTCTTTTTGTTGATGTGATGTATGATGTTTGATGGATTATTGAATGTTGTACCATCCTTGCATTCCTGGGATGAATCCCACTTCATCATGATGGATGATCTCTTTGATGTATTTTTGAATTCAGTTTGCTAATATTTTGTTGCATATTTTTGCATCTGTGTTCATCAGGGATATTGGCTTGTAATTTTCTTTTTTTGTAGTATCTTTGCTTGGTTTGGTATTAGAGTGATGTTGGTCTCGTAGAATGAGTTTGGGAGTTTTCCTTCCTCTTCTACTTTTTGAAAAACTTTCAGGAGGATGGGTATTAGATCTTCACTAAATGTTTGATAAAATTTAGCAGGAAAACCATCTGTTCTAGGGCTTTTGTTCTTAGGTAGTTTTTGATTACCAATTCAATTTCTTTGCTGTTAATTGGTCTATTCAGATTTTCCGTTTCTTCTGGAGGCAGCCTTGGAAGGTTGTATTTTTCTGGAAAGTTGTCCATTTCTTCTAGGTTATCCAGTTTGTTACCATATAATTTTTTCATGGTATTCTCTCACATTTTTTTGTATTTCTGTGGTGTCCATAGTGATTTCTCCTTTCTCATTTCTGATTCTGTTTATGTGTGTATACTCTGTTTTTCTTGATAAGTCTGGCTACGGGTTTATCTATTTTGTTTATTTTTTCAAAGAACCAGCTCCTGCTTTCATTGATTCTTTCTATTGTTTTATTCTTCTCAATTTTATTTATTTATTCTTTAATCTTTATTATGTCTCTCCTTCTACTGACTTTGGGCCTCATTTGTTCTTCCTTTTCTAGTTTCATTAATTGTGAGTTTAGACTGTCCATTTGGGATTGTTCTTCTTCGCTGCAGTAGGCCTGTACTGCAATATATTTCCCACTTTGCACAGCCTTCGCTGCGTCCCAGAGATTTTGTGGTGTTGAATTATTGTTGTCATTTGTCCCCATATATTGCTGGGTCTCTGTTTTTATTTGGTCATTGACCCTTTTTTATTTAGGAGCATATTTTTAAGCCTCCATGTGTTTGTGAGCTTTTTCATTTTCTTTAAGTAATTTATTTCTAGTGTCATACCTTTGTGATCTGAGAAGCTGGTTGGTAAAATTTCAATCTTTTTTAATTTCTGAGGTTCTTTTTGTGGCCTAGTATATCATCTATTCTTGAAAATGTTCCATATGCACTTGAGATGAATGTGTATCCTGTTGCTTTTGGATGGAGTGTTCTGTAGATGTCCATTAGGTCCATCTGTTCTAATACGTTGTTGAGTGCCTCTGTTGCTTTACTTATTTTCTGTCTGGTTGATCTGTCCTTTGGAGTGAGTGATGTGTTGAAGTCTCCCAAAATGAATGCATTGCATTCTATTTCCCCCTTTAATTCTGTTAGTATTTCTTTCACATATGTAGGTGATTCCGTATTGGGTGCATAGATATTTATAATAGTTATATACTTTTGTTGGACTGACCCTTTTATCATTATGTAATGTCCTTCTTTGTCTCTTGTGACTTTCTTTGTTTTGGAGTCTATTTTGTCTTATACAAACTGTAACTCCTGCTTTTTTTCTCCCTATTCATTGCATGAAATATCTTTTTCCATCCCTTTACTTTCAGTCTGTGTATGTTTTTGGGTGTGAAGTGCGTCTCTTGTAGGCATCATATAGATGGGTCTTGTTTTTTTATCCATTCAGTGACTATGTCTTTTGATTTGGTGCATTCAGACCATTTATATTGAGGGTGATTATCGATAGGTTTGTACTTATTGCCATTGCAGGGTTTAGATTTGTGGTTACCAAAGGTTCAAGGGCAATTCCCTTACTATTTAACAGTCAAATTTAACTCACTTCCTATGATATTAGAAATACAACCTAAAGGTTCTTTTTTTCCCCTCCTTTGTCTTTTTATTCCTCCTCCATTCTTTGTATGTTATGAGTTATATTCTGTACTCTTTGTCTATCCCTTGGGTGACATCTATTTAGCCTTAGGAATAGTTGTCTGTAGGAGTCCCTCCAAAATGCACTGTAGATGTGTTTTGTGGGAGGTAAATTCTCTCAGCTTTTGCTTATCTGAAAATTGTTTAATCCCTGCTTCAAATTTAAATGATAACCTTGCCAGGTAGAGTATTCTTGTTTCAAGGCAATTCTGCTACATTGCATTAAATATGTCATGCCACTCCCTTCTGGCCTGTAAGGTTTCTGTTGAGAAATCTGATGATAGCTGATGAAATCTGATAATGGGTTATCCTTTGTCTGTGATCTTTTTTCTCTCTCTAGCTGCTTTTAAAAGTCTGTCTTCATCCTCAGTCTTTGCCATTTTAATTATTATATATATGTCTTGATGTTGTCTTCCTTGGGTCCCTTGTGTTCGGAGATCTGCGCACCTCCATGGCCTGAGAGACTATCTCCTTCCCCAGATTGGGGAAGTTTTCTGCAATTACCTCCTCTATGACACTTTCTATCCCTTTTTTTCTCTCTTCTTCTTCTGGTATCCTTATAATGCAAATATTGTTCCATTTGGATTGGTCACACAATTCTTTCAATATTCTTTAATTCTTAGAGATCCTTTTTTCTTTATGTGCCTCAGATTCTTTCTATTCCTCTTCTCTAATTTCTATTCCATTTACCATCTCTTCCATTACATCTAATCTGCTTTTAAATCCCTCCATTGTATGTTTCATTTCAGATATGAAATTTCTTAATGATCGAATCTCCATCTGAAATTCATTCCTGAGTTCTTGAATATTTTTCTGTTCCTCCATAAGCATGTTTATGATTTTTATTTTGAACTCTCTTTCAGGAAGATTGGTGGCTACTCAGCCCCCATGTTGGGGGTGTTGGGGAGTGGAGCTGGTGCCTGGGGGGAGAAAAGATCTGTTTCCTGATTCCTGTCTGCCCTGCCTGTCTCCAGTATCATAGCCAGTGGGCCGAGCACATAGGTGTAAGCCTCTGTGCTCAGTGTCTCTAGATGATGTAGGTGAGGCCTCCCTCTGGCTGGCCTAACACCAGCACAGTGACTGACGGTTTGCGAGCTGGTGCTGTCAGGCCAGGAGGAAGCCTCAGCAGGCTGTGTGTCACAGCGGGGGCCTCAGAGCTGAGCAGCCAGCCAGGGTGACGGAGCTCCTGAAGCTCCTCAATGTTCCCAACCTGCTGGGCAGAGCGCACTCAGACAACCTTGTCCGGCTCTCCCTTCTCCCACACAGCAAGCTCCGTGCAACCACCACCCCCTCAGCAGCCCTCTCGCCTTTCCTCTGTCAGAGAGCAGCCGGGTGTGGGTCCCGTCCTCCACAAACAGCCAGAATCTCCGTCTCTTAGGCACTCTGCCTGTCCCAGCTCCCCAACCTCAAGAGCACCACACAGAGTAGGTTTCTGTTTGCAAAGCAGATCTCCAGGGCTAGGTGTTCTGTAGTCCCAGGCTTCCAAGCCCCCCCTGCTCCATTTCTCTTCCTCCTGCCAGTAACCTGGTGTGGGGGAAGGCTTGGGTACCGCTGGATCAAGGCTTTCATATGTTACCCTGTTTCATCAGGTCTACTCTGTTTGTGATGTCTGTATGCAGTCTGGTTCAGACTTCTTTCCTGTTGCTGTTTTAGGGTTAGTTGTATTATTTAACTATATTTTCATACTATTTGTGATTTGGGGAGGAGTTCTCTTTCTCACCTCTCATGCTACCATCTTGAATCCCCCTTTATTATTGTCTTGTTGAAATTTTAGCCTCAAATTGTGTGAGTTTTCAAACTAGACTGCAATCAAGTAGAAGTATCAACAATTAGACTTGCTAATATTTGGCTTTCATAGTGTGTCTATTTTGTAGTGGCAAAGAAAAAAATACTATTAAGAAAAATCGTAGGTTTTCATTTACTGTCTCTGTCAAATAAGCTTTTGATACCTTAAGAATAATGACTTTCTATGATTGGTTACAACAAAAGTTGAAGGATGAATAAAGTTTGATATATCCATCAGTGCTTACTACCATTATGAAGATTTGAGACCCAACAGACAAAATCTATTTCTCACCAATCCCATCTTCCATAAGTAACTATTTCTTTTTTAAATTAAAATAACAATATAGGGACTTCCAGAAAGAGCATAGTTGTAAATTAAATAAATAAGTCAATTATCATCTCTTCCCTTTCCTTCAAGAACTCAAAAGAAAAATAATTAAGCAAAACTAGAAGAAAGAATTAATATATTTTAAAATAAGAATAAGGCCTACTAAAAACATTGAATATATGGCAATAAAATTAAAATGGAATAAGTAAAATGAACTAAAAAAGAATAAAGAGTGGGGAATGTCCAAATGGTAGCTTACTTCAGAAAAGACCAGCAAAATACACTTCCTGAAGGTGCGAGCATCGTTGTGACATGAAAGTACTGAATCATTTGCAGATAGTAATAGTGGTGGAAATTAGGGTAAGGAGAGCTAGCAGGAAAAGCTCTCCTTTCACAAATAATAGGAAAAAGGATGCAGAGCTACAACGAAGTTTAACAAAGGTGTATTTGCAAGATGTTTCCTTCACAAGCCAAAGGAAAGAAGCTTTGTTTTGTGAAGACTGGAAGGTGACCCTGGTGTCCTACTTTCTAGACACTCCATAAAATTCTTCAGAAAAGGGCTCATCAAGGAATAGACAATCCATTTCAATGAAGGGTAATAAGTAGCAAGCACAGTGTCAAAACAAAGATATAATAAGAATTTAGAAAAAAATGCAGAATTTTAACAAAGACAAACCAATTGCACCCCAGATTTGGTGTTCTAAGGAAGCAGGTGAAAATTATAAACTAATGATCCACCAAGAATTTTTAAGAATGATGCAAACACCTTTGTGGATAAAATGAAGGTTCCTGTGGCCAGGATTCTCACCTGGCCCTGGTTGGCTAGCTCACTACGCATAGTGTGGGCAATACGTTGTTATTGATTCTATATAGAGCCCTGCCTAATGCTCTGGGCAACACAGTGGCATGGCTGCAAGGCTGCAGGAGAGCAGAGCAGAGGCTGGAGTGATGGCAGCACCGAGGACAGAGGCCCAGAGGATGACTGTGCAGGCAGAGAGGCTCAGAGGATGGCTGTGTGGGATGACTATGCCGGCAGAGAGACCCAGAGGCAGAGACCGGCTTGCTGCATACAGACTTGCACTGAATGGACGAGATTTCAGTAATTGACCTGCCACCATGGAAATAAAGTTGGGTATAACCCTTTTACCCCAAGAATGTTCTACTGTCATTTGTTTGGTCACACTGAATCCATAGTGAACTTGCTCAGGGCAGAAACCCATTGGCAAGACAATTGACATAGTCAACAGGATTCATTGTTGACCAAGGAAAAGAAAAGGCTGCCCTCATGGGAGGAGTGTTTCAGAGGGCTGCACCTGTGGATGGGGAGACATCCGAGTGTCCCCCTGTGGACATGTGATACTGTGAAGTGGTGGAGGACTGGGGTCCACCCCAAGAGAAAGAAAATTTGTTGTTGACTAAAATGGCATCTGTCTTGCCAATGGGTTTCAGCCCCAGGCTATGGATTCAATGTGACCAAAAAAATTGACAGCAAAACATTCTTTGGGGTGGAAGGGTTTATTACCCGGCTTGTTCTCCCAGCAGTGGGTCGAGCACTAGCATCTCTGCCTCAGCCCAGAGTGGGCTGGGCCCTCTATACAGCACAATAATAGCTTATTGCCTAAAGGTGTGGAAGCAGTAGCCTAGCAACAGGCCAGTTACATCATCAAGTGGTTTAAGTTCAGTGAGGATCCTGGCCATAGGAACCCCAACTTCCCCACAGCATCACTGCAACGTGCTGTGGAAATGGTAAAGGACGTCATGATAGCCCGAGAAGGAGCGGCACAAGAAGCAGCAGCACGCAAGCTGCCAGGTGCCATGGAGCAAGAGAAAGATGTAGTGGAGCCGTCAGCCCCAGAAATGGAGAAGCAGAAGTTTGACAAACAGGTGGGGGTGGAGGCCCTGCCAGTGCCGGAGGCATCAGCTCCTCCTCAGTTGAGACCCCACCTGGTTGAAAGCTGGAGGAAAGCCGGAGGGACAGGGCAAACCATGGGTTCTTTCAGGAGAGGTGCAGCCCCCTCCTCAGGTTGTGGAGCAGTCCATGCTCTGCTTCTATCCTTAGGCTCAAGCACAAAAGGAAATACGGTCTGCTTATCGAAGAAAGAATTTAAAGGGCTCCACAGAGGTCACGAGGACCCAGATGTGGGTTGGTTTGAAAAGGCAGGAGCAGACAGAAAGAAATTGAACGGCTGGAGCTGTGGCAATGATTGAGACTGGAGCAGCAGTTCTAGCTGCTGAAGGCAAAACAGAAGGCAGAGATAAAGTAACAAGATAGGCCTGTGTGTCTGCAAGACTTTCTGCTGGACAGGCTGGAGAAGGTGGGTATTATAAGGCCCACCCATAGTTCTTTTGGTTAACCTATTTGAGTAGAACTGGTTTGAATGCAGCCAGGATGACCACTTGGTCGCAATGAATCTCCTCAGGCTTGAGGGTTATCATAAATTGTAATTTTTGTTACTTGTATATTGTTGTAGTTTATGGAATTTAGGTACAATGTTCCAACTTCCTTGCACAGGGACTATTGCAGAGGACTGGGGACATATAGATTGAGAGACAAGAATCCTGGAGTGGTGGAATATGGATAAAATGAAGGTTCCTGTGGCCAGGATTCTCACCTGGCCCTGGTTGGCTAGCTCACTACACATGTGTAGGCAATACATTGTTATTGACTCTATATAAAGAGCCCTGCCCAGTGCTCTGGGCAACATGGTAGCACGGCTGCAAGGCTGCAGGAGAGCAGAGCAGAGGCTGTAGTGGTGGCATCTCCCAGCACAGAGGCCCAGAAGATGGCTGTGCAAGCAGAGAGGCCCAGAGGCAGAGACCAGCTTGCTGCATGCAGACTCACTCTGAGTGGATGAGATTTCAGTGGTTGACCTGCCACTGTGGAAATAAAGTTGGGTATAATCTTTTCACCCCAAGAATGTTCTACTGTCATTTCTTTGGTCACATTGAATCCATAGTGAAGTTGCCCAGGGCAGAAGCCCATTGGCAAGACAACCTCTTTGAAGGAAAACCAAGCAGCAGAGATGCAAAGCCTCAGAAACGTGATGATAGATAACAGAATGAGATGAAGCAGAAGTGTTAAAATCAGAGTGAAAGAGATGAAATAAACAGCATCATTATAAAAATAAAATGCAGAAGTATTTAGGATCATGAGGAATGATTACATTACAGGTAAAAAAATAGAAATGAGAAAAGTAGAAATAGAGAGAAGAAAAATTAATAATTATGGAAAATGCACAAAAGAGGTTCAACAAGCACATATATGGACCACAAAGAAGAGAATCAGAAAAAAGTACTATTCAATTATAAGCATAAAGTATAAAAGTATATTTGAAGATGAAACTCCTAATACATTTCAAGAAAAATAAAACTTAAAAACTATATTGTTAAGATATTAAAAACTATATTGTTAAGTCATATGTGAGAGCAAACTGACCAGTCAAAACATTAAGATACATCATAATAATATAAAGGAATTCAAGACAGAATCTCTCCAAGAGGTAAAATAGCCTTATTTCCCTATATCAAAATTCAACTAATGAAGAAAGGGAAGCGACATCCATCATACTTAAAGAAGAAAAAGTGTGAACCAGGACTGTATCTAGCCTAACTGTCTTTCCAGAATAAAGACTACTGAAAACTTTTGACCATGTAAAAGTCCAGTCACACCACAATAACATTTTTACCTTTTATATTGGCAAAAATACAAAAGTGTATCAATGTGCTCTGTCAAACAAGGTAATTTCTATACTGAATGTAGGAAGATAAATTGCTGCAATGTGACCTTCACAGAAATCACGTTAGCAAAATTAATCCAAACTGAAAATATATATACACATCAAACAATTATATTTCTAGAAATACATTCTACAAATACTCTTGCATTGTGGAAATGATGCATGAGAAAGGTGACTTACTGAATATCATTTTTCAAAACAAATTATGAGAAATAGAAGATATCTATCAAAATAGGACTATTAAACTGTAACTCATCCACATAATGGAATACAGTACAGCTATAAAAAATGAATGGGGAAGCTGTCTGTGTACTAATATAGAAGGGTTGCTAAGACATATTAAATGAAACTAGAAAGCAAAGTACAGAAGAGCATAAATACTATATCTTTTGCATAAAAAATGTAGACTTTTATACTAATATTTACTCATGTAAACACAATAAGAAAGATTAATGATAATGGTTACTATACTTTTAGGGAAAGTAGCAAGGAAGTGGGTAGATATGGGACAGTTTAGAGGACAAAGTTGACAAAGTATTCTATACTTTTTACTCTATGTATTTTTTGAAACTATTAACTTTTTGAATAAATTACCTGTTCAGAAAGTACAAAAATATAAATGAATTGTCACAAAATGAACATTGATGAGTGCTTTCCAGATACATTTTTCTAAGATCAATCAATATGATTTAATATGAAAATTGTTTATCTGTCTTCTTAGGACTGTTTCTTGATAAAAGCAAGATAGAACACTTTAAATATTCACATAATTTTATTTTTTGTCTCAACTTTCATAGGAGTTTGATTAGATACTTTTTATTTGGGTTCTCTGGATAATACCTCATTGTTTCAATTTAGGTTATATTCTTAGGAATTCCCTAGCAGAGTGTAAATGCCACATAGGCTGCAGCTGTTCCTATCATGTTCATTGCCCTTTTCTCAGAACCTGGAAAGGTATCTGGCACATATAACAACTTGACATACATTTGATAGTTTGAGTGAGTTCAGGCGGGAGTAAACAGCCAGGACTCAATGCCCTGGGCCAAACAGGAAAATGGGAACAGGTTGCTTGTCCTTTAAGCAAATCTTCCACACTTTCTGTTAACAGTCTCTCTTAGGGCTGTATTGTCATCCAGGGGTTTTACTTTTTTACTTCCCAGTGCTTCCTGCTGCTGTAGTCAGCAGTATCCTCACTGAAAATCCCCTTTATCCATGTCCACAACTTGTTCTAATAACCTGACTCATTTTAATGAGGACTTCTGGGTACAATACTCTTATAGTTGTTTTTTGCTTGTTTGTTTTAAGAGTTTCCTAAAGAGGAGGATCTCAGGCCTACCAGGAACAGAATTTAATAGACAGCAGAAATAATTTTGGGATTAATATCAAATCAAACTTGTGTATCCACCATTCTTGTTTTTTCTTTTTGGCATATAATTGGCCACCTTCAGCATAACCTTCAGTGAAGTGATATTCTGTCACTGAGTCTCAGGACACTGGCCCTGTTAGGATCCTCACAACCCTCACAAGGCAGCTGATTACCTGCTCAAGAACTCTTACTGAGCCCCCCCCCCAATAAAACAATGTTCTCATTGTCCTGTGATTTTTATTTAATACTCTGAGGTCCACTTTTTGGCCCTTCAGAATAAAACACTCCTCCACAGAACAGCTCTTCGAATAGTCAAAGGAAGTTATCTTGTCTTCTACTGAAGTCCTTTCTCTTCATAACTGGTATCTTATGTCTTTTTCTTTGTTTTCCTTTTTTTTTAAAATTCCAGACTAATGAGTTTCACTAATTTTGCAGATTTGTGAATAAATACATCCTTAAATTTAATTTATGAAATCTTGGTATATTTTAGCAAATTTGGCTTCAGAGAAATTTTATATGGAATTTCATAAAGGCATGATAAATTGGTAAATATAAAAAAATGCTAATGTGATTATGTATGCCTTTCTAATGAAACTAATTTCCATTTGCATGCTTTAAATATATGTCAAAGAACAGATCGATAGAAATGTCATCACTGTAGTTTATTCTTCATTTACATGCTTGCTTGATATTTGCCACCAATTAACACAATTGAAAGCAAAATAACTCTAGAGTTCTAAATTGGCTTTAAAATATAAACTCAAGAAACAGAAAAGTACTGATGTCACTAGTTTATAGCTATTAGAAACAAACATTAACTGAAGGTACTTTATTATAAACAGACCTTGGAAATGCTTTTAAAATTGAATTTGTAGAAGACAGGAAGTAAGTTATTAGATTTAGAAATTTTACAATAAAATCATGTTATATATTTTAATGTATCCTTAGTGTTTACACTAGATTGTATGGTGTGTGTTTTCAAAAATAATTTCTGTATTTTAAAATCTCTGCATATAATGTCTTATGGTTGTCAACAGCTTGAAAACAAGAGATACAGTTCTTTTAAAAGTAGATTGTATTTATGGGAAGCAGAGAAGCTATCTAGCTACATGAAATGCCCCAGTGATGACAGCCAAACCCGACAAAGGGAAGAATTCCTTGTTCCTAAGTGTGTGGTGCCAGCTAGTCAGCTAGTCTGAGGCCTGGCTGGAGGCATGAAGCAGAAGAATGGGTTATGGCTGTAGGCCAGAGCTTTTCAAAAAGAAAAGGAAACAAAGAGACAGTACTAGACTTTACAGTCAGGCCAGTGGTACAGTACATCCCACTGTGTCCAGTGGCCTTTTTTGTCTTTTTTCTGACTCCCACCCAAACACTAAGAAACAAAGTGAGACCCTCTTAAAAGAACTCCCACAACATTTTATTGGGAAACCTTTAGGATATCTTTTTATCAGTCAGGGAGACAGATGACAGGAAGCTCAAGGGGAAAAAAGAAAAGGAAAGGGAAGGATATGGCTTTGGAAGACTCGGGAAATACAGCAGTTATGTTATGGTGACTTACAAGTAGTAAGCTGGAAAAGAAAAAAGTTACTGGAGTGTGCTGATACCCCTGGATGTAGAGATAACAGATATCTTAAGATATTTTATTAATATGTGTAGGCCATTTATATCATCCACCCTCTAATGTCTTGATATGAAAAATGGGGGCATTTAAATAGCTGGGCAAAAAAGACCAGCCAAGTTTTGGGTCTAGTGTAGATTCACACATATTCTGATTACCAAATTCTTAATCATCAAAGTCAGAGAAGATGGAAGTTATTTTTAATGACCTAAGATACAAAAGGCAAGAGGTAACTATCTCATGGCAGAATTTATTAATTTAATTCAACAACCAGTTTTTAAATATTTAATTTGTAAATCACTATGATTATGACATAATCAAATTGTTCTTGGGGAAATGTTGAGTCACTCATTCATTCATTTGTTTATTCAACCATTTATTCAAAATTTTATTTAAGCAACTAAGTTGTTTCAAATATTCTAGTCACTAAAACTTGTCCAGTGGGACATAAAACATTCTTTTAAATACTATTATATTCAGTGGTATAAGTCAATTTTGAAATAAATGTAGAAATTCCTTAACAGGGATTCAAATGCTGTAACATTGTGACTTGATTCAGTAAAGGTTTAAAACTCATGTCAATGTGTCTTTACCTCTATTTAATTTTCTTAATCAGGTTCAAATGTAGGACTTTTGAACATTTACTATATCTTTAAAATACTAAGTATACATTAAAATTTTTACTTTTTTCACTTCATACTACTCACATAAAGAATAGTAGGAAGAGATCACAAAAGACATGAGGAAGGGCCACCTAAGGTGACCACAAGACTGTATTCTGAATGAAATTTTAATAATACAGTAATAGTTAACAACATAATTTTTCACAAATGTAAGGCTAGTCTATAAATACTCCTAACATTGTAATCAAGACACTACAATTCTACTGTAGCAAAGACTGCTATAATATCCATTTTTCTTAGTCCTTTTAATAATAGGAATGTAACTCAGCTCCATTTTGTTCTCTTTGTTACAGCATCTTAACTTACACCTTAACCGATGTAAAACCCAGCTCTGTCATTATCCAGCCTTTGTGATGCTGACAAACCAGTTAGTCTCCTTGGAATTCAGTGGCCTAGATGTATTCTAGGATTTTTCCAGCCCAAAATGTCCATGAACCTAAAACTGAAGTGTTTATGCAACTACAGAAAATCACTGGTATTTCTCAAAACAATCATCCCACCCTCCCAATACCCCAAATATCAAATTAATTTAGTGAGATACTTGTAATAATATTCTTTGGAAAGAAAAGTTCTATTTCAAAGACTACTTCTCTCCACAGCCCCCAATGAGTGGTTTATGTTGCAGAAGACCCATTCCTTGTAGCTGTGTGACATTACCTTATTCCAGGTTATGGTCATTAATTGCCCCTACATAACATGAGTGGGTGGAATAGGGTGGGACCTAGAGAAATATGGGCATCATACAGCAAGCTGCAGGAGAAAAACATTATTGAAGAAAAATAGAGAAAATGTAAGCAGTGAGTCTTTCTCTAGCATTTGTCATAGAGAATCTTCGGTCTGACACATTTAATAAAGAACATACAGTGGATGGCTGAGCATATTGTTGGTCTTCAATAGAGCTGTTAGTGACTACTGAGTTCAGCTGATTATAGTATATTACTAATGAGGCCAAAGTTCAATCCCCATGTGGGCCAGTTAACCGTGCCCTGTTCCACAACCACACAGCATGCCCCTAATTTTGGCCAGCTGTTTCCAAAATGCATGTTCTTTGTCAAAAAGGGACCAGGTGTATATGGATCAGTGAAAATCTATTCTCACCACTAAGAAAAATTCTCAAGGCAGAGGGTAGGTCAGTAATGTCACTTTTGCTTATGAAGGACAGCATGTATTCTCATGTAGAGAAGTAAAGTGGAGATGTATCAGTTTATCAATTGTAATTGAATATTTCACTTAGAAATCCAATCAAGTTTAGTTTAGACAGTCAGCTTGAAGGTGTGTGTAATTTACTAAAGGCACTGTTACTTCAGGGTCTCAAACTTAAATGACTTTGGTGACCAAAGAAATACTTTAGCTTTCTATATGACAGTAAAGAGTGATAGAAATTGTGATGAATTAGGCAATTAATGCTGCACCTAATGTGATAAAAAAATATAGTAATAAAAGCTCATTCACCATACTTCTGACTTTATGAGCCTGTTATCCATAGGAAAAAAAAATCACATTGTGGATAGGTCTTAAATGCCTGATGACTGAACAAAATATAATACTTGGTATTTTTATTGTAATTATTTGTTTAAATGTGTATTCCTTCACTTAATACTGAATTCCACAAAGTAAACAGAATGTCTCATTTGTCTTTTCAATAACGGAGCATAATATGGAATATGGCTCGCCATTCATAAATGGTAGGTTTTGCTAATGCATGGCTATAGTGTAAACACAAGATTAAAGAACAGTCTCAGTTATGTATAACATTAATTTCACTTTCATAATAAAATGAAGTGGATAAAGTGGAGGTTCCTATAGCCAGGATTCACACTTGGCCCTGGACAGCTAGCTCACTGCACACGTGTGGGCAATATTGACTCTCTATTAAAGAGCTCCGCCTAGTGCTGTGGGTGATACTGTCGCACAGCTGCAGGGATGCAGGAGAGCAGAGCAGAAACTGGAGTGGCGGCAGCTCTGAGGACTGAGACGGAGACAGCTGTGGGGGTAGAGAGGCCCAGAGGCAGAGACCAGCCTCCTGCATACAGACTCACTCTGAGTGGATTTTACTGATTGATCTGCCACCGTGGGAATAAATTTGGCTATAAACCCTTTCACCCCAAGAACGTTCCACTGTCATTTCTTTGGTCACACTGAATTCATAGTGAACTTGTCCAGAGTGAAACTTATTGGCAAGACATACGAACATTTAAATTCTGCTGTGTTAGGAATTTATTGGCATAAATAAACATAATTATATATGCAAAAGTATATTCCCAGTAGCAGAGTAAACAAAACTAAAAGTTTAATCTATATAAATTACAATTGAAAGATAAATTTAGTCTTACATTTAACTAGGCTTTATCATGGAAATTAAATATAATTCAATTTAGTGTATATCTCAACAGAAACATTGGGAAAAGTATTTGCTTAGTTGCTAGATTTTATGTTAAAGCAGATAAAGTTATAATAGAAATAAACAGTAATTAAATTACACAGAAATTTCTGGATGAAATAAACCAATTCTTTACAGTTTCTAGGTAATGGTAAAAGTGTTTCTGGCAAGAAAAGCATAATTAACAGTAGTGTTAAAGCTTTGCTTTACATTCTTTTGGCAATTGAGTCTACTAAGTTGAAAGCTGTTAAGTGGAGTACTTGAATTTCATATTAATTTGCATTTCACTTGACTGCTTTTTACTGTTTTGTAAGCATGAAACAGGGATGTCTGGGTTTTTAACACAACAAATTACTGTACAAAATAAAAAAATTGCTACCCAAGCAGCTCTGTGTTTCTACTGGGTTTGTCATGCTGTGAGTAAAAAAGAAAAAAAGAAAGGAAAAAGTGTTGGTTCTTTAGAGGCATTTCAGCACCAGATCTGCACTATCAAAAATAGTTCTCAAACACAGAGTTATCTAGAAATTCAGCAGTTTGCAAACAAGTGCACTAGGGAGTAGTTTTTTCACACTAAAATATTTTTGCTACACATCAGCAAGTCCTTGAGGAGAGCCTGCTGGCTCCAAAGGCCTGCAGTTTGCTGTTGAAATAGCAGAGCAATAATATTTAGCCAGTGCTAACAGGGAAGCTGTGATGTGTCTGCTCTTTTATAATGACTACTACATTTGACCAAAAATGCTTTAACCACTGGGATTGAAAAGCATGACTTCATTGGACTCCTTCTTTCCTAACCTTTGGTACCTTTTATTATTTTTTTGGAAATGATAAGTATACATGTCACCTACTCTTTCCATAGGCATTGATCACAAAATATAGAAAGAAAGGCAGTTGATTTCCAAAAGCAACGAATTCTGTTTGTGTGTGTGCTTGGGTATGTGTGTGTATGCAGGTGTGTGTATGTACCGTCAATTCAGTATTTGGGTTAAGAGTTGGCAATGATAAAATCAGAAGCAAAGGCAATCTTGCTATAAGTGAGGGACTTGTTAAAAGTGAGGGACTACCTGGGAACTGTTCTCTGCACTATTAGAAACTGTGTCACAGCATAATAATGTTTTCAAAGTCTGGAATATTTTAGTTTCCTTTTTCCTATGTCAGCTTCTTCCTACATAGGCTTCAACAATTATATGTTAATCTAATTAATTCATTTGCCCATGAGGTGACTTAAAATAGCTTAAAGTTGTTTGACCTCTGACCTTATTTTAATGTATTTATATTTTTCACCAAGAGCCTGCAAGAGAACAGATATGTAAAAAATACAGCTTTAATAAGCAAGGGGATAGCAACTTTTATTGAAGGAGTTTTCATATTGGCAGCAATCCAGATGGCAAATAAAGTTCTTTAAATATTTGCTCATTAGTGAAATGAAATGGCATCAGTTTAATGCATTTCCATTTCACGTTTCCTATGTTTCAAAGCTAATATATACTCTAAAGGTTTCTCTGGAGCTCTTGTGTTATAATTTTTTTAAATTTCTCTAACTAGATATAAATTAATGAAGTCATATTGAATGAGATGATGGGCTCCCCCTGAAATCTTCCTACTCATTTGTTTGAGGGTTTGACTGTAAATTATAGTGACTGCAAAATAACTCAGTGTGCACTGCTAACAGGACCCTGGGGCTGAGATATGTTATTGAAAGAGATTGTAGGTATCAGATAGCTGATGCATTCCAGGACTATTTAAGGCAACTAAGAGCCTATCACAGTGGGAGAAGCTGCTGTGCAGCAATAGGTTATCCTGAGACATTCAGACAGGGAAATAAAATGCATATTAATCCTTAAGGATACACAGTCTTTCCTGTTGTATTGGGTAAACATCTGTTTAGTCAGATTTAGCCTGAATTATTGCAGGAGGAATGGGGATGGAGAGGGGAAGGTAGAAGAGTAGTAACTAATGTCCACCTTACTTTGTTTACGCATGGCAGGGCTGTGCTCTCACCCACCTTTACTGAGGAACATGCATTTTAGATGGTCAAAAATGAAAATGATATTTTCATTCTCTTCTGACTCTTTTTTTTTGCCCAGGATCTGCCAAGGGGAACCTAGAGAGAGCAAGAGGGTAATTAATTGACATTTCCAAACTCCAGCAGGCTTCAGGATCCTTCACACTGAATTCCTTGAGATCATTAAGGACATTGTATTATTTTGCACATTTCCTCCACAGTGAACAGCAGTTTATTTGGAAAAATATGCACTGCACATACCTGTTCCATGAGTATCCATGGGAGTATGAGGTTTGGGCCTTCTAACTATTGGCAACAGTTATCCTTTATTATTTTTTTTCCCATTGAAAAGTAACATTGCTAAAATCAGATCACGAGCCTTTAGATGATGCACAGCAAGAGTTTTTCTTTAATCAACCATATTCTGGTCTCCAATCCTATGCATCATCTGCTCTTATTTAATGTTTCAAAAAAAACCTAAGTAAATATACTTGTTACAATACAGGGACATTTAGCCTGAGGGTATCACCATAGGTCATTGTAATTACCAGCAAAAGGCAAGATTTGGAACAGAAATTCAAAGGATTTTCCATTTATTTTGAATACTACCATAACAATTATGCTTAGAGGAAGGGTTAGATGACCTTTTCCTTTTCCTTTCAATTATTATTGCATAATGATAAATTTAGAGCTAAGGGGATTTTTGAAGTACTGGCTAATTCCCATACAAACAATGCATTTTTTGAAAATTCTGTAAACACACAGTTGATAAATGCTTTTTCAGGTCTCAGATACTAGATATGAAGCAAATAATTTCAGTGATTTAGATCTATTTTAACTTATATGCTTTATGCATCAACAATATCCTATTTTTCATGAAGTCTTCTGCATAATTATTTTCAGCTTTCTTCCCCAAGGAAAACATAACAATAGAAGAGAGAATCAAAGTACTTTTTAATACTGATTTTAAATCCTTTATTGATCATGGAGGTTTTCCCTCACAGGCTGTGGGAATTTCTTTCACAATGGAGTTTCTATCTAGAACATTTTCCAGTAAGTTCTATATTGCTCACTGTTGTAGCCATCTCAAGATAGCCCCAATGAAACTCACCTTCTGATATTCACTCCCTTGGGTGGTGTCCTAACAAATTGTATTAGGATTGGTCTATGTGTCTAATAGAATGTGGATGACGCTAAAGAAAGTGTTATATCTGTCTTACTCTCTTGGATCGTTCACTCAGGGGAAAACCAGCCACATGTCAAACAGCCCTACTGAGAGACAGAACCAAGTCACCAGGCATGAGGGTGAGTTATCACAGACGTGGATCTCCAGACTACCTTGCAGACAGATGACAGATGCCCTCCTCATACTGACTACAAATTCATGAGACGCCTCTAGCTAGTACCAGCCAACCAAGCTATTCTCAAATTCCAGATTCATAGTAACCATGAGATAATAAATGTTTATTCTTGTTTGAAGTAACTAAGTTTGGAGCAGAAATTTTTAATTTTGATGAAGCCCACTTTATCATTTATGTGCCTTTTTTACTTAGTCCTTCTTGTATCCAGCCCCAGACATATTTAAAGATCTTAAGGTTCCAAAGATACTGTCCTATGCTTTTTTTTCTACTAGAGATGACTTATTTTAGCTTTGATATTTAAGTCTCTGCTTCATCACAAATGTGTTTGGGGTATCGGGCAAAGCATGGAATAGTGCGCTTTTTAAATACACATATACGGTTGTTCCTTTAGTCCAGTACCATTTGAGTAAAAAAACTGTTTTATTCTCCACTGAACTGCCTATGTGCCTTTGTCAAAAATCAATTAACCATACATGTGTGCGTCGATGTCTGGGCTGCCTGTTCCATTCATTTAAACTGTAAGTTTATACTTAACATAATACTATCCTGCCTTGATTAATGATAATTTTATAATTATTAGTCTTGAGATCAGATTGTGTAAATATCTGCTATTTATTCTTTTTCTTTTCGAGGTCATTTTGACTTTTGTGGATACTGTGTATTCTTAAAAAATTTTTAGAAATCAGCGTGTCATTCTCTTTAAAAAATTTTCTATGAGGATTCAGACTGTGACTCTATAGATCATTTTTGGAGGCATGGGAAATCAATTTTTATTTTCTTATATTTTCATTATTTTTGTAATGATTTGAAGTTTTCAGAGTCGAGCTTTTGTACCAATTGTATTCTTTGTCCTCAAATACTTAGTAATTGTATGCAGTTGTAAATATTTTTTAAAATTTCATTTTTCCTAATGTTACATATAAATACAAAATAAATTTCAATATATTGGTTAGGTATCTTGCGACTTTAGTACATGCTCCTTTTTTTTGGTGTGTTTTATTTTCCTGTGGTCATCATTGTCTCTCTAGGATTTCTTAGGAACACAATCTTCTTTCTGTAAATAGAGATGCTTTTACTTCTTCCTTTCAACCCTGGATGTCTTTTAATACCTTGTCTTTTTTTTTCATGATGTTACTATTTTAATCAATGTAAAAAGGATGTTTTATATAATAGCTATGATTACAAAACTGATTATTCTTTTTTATAATTTTATATAACTTATTTTTTGTATCATTAATCTACAATTACATGTGCAATATTATGGTTATTAAACTACCCCCTTCATCAGGTCCCCCCCACCAACCCCATTACAGTCACTGTCCATCAGCGTAGTGAGATGCTATAGAATCATTACCTGTTTTCTCTGAGTCATACAGCCCTCCCCGCGGCCCCCCAACATTACATCTGCTAATCGTACTGCCCCTTTTGCCCCGTTGTCCCGCCCTTCCCACACATCCTCCCCAGTTCCTTTCCCTTTGGTAACTATTATTCAGTTCTTGGGTTCTGTAAGGTTGCTGCTGTTTTGTTCCTTCAGTTTTTTTATTTGTTCTTATACTCCACATATGAGTGAGATCATTTCATATTTGCCTTTTTCCGCTTGGCTTATTTCACTAAGCATAATACCCTCTAGCTCCATCCATGCTGTTGCAAATGGTAGGATTTGTTTTCTTCTTATGGCTGAATAATATTCCATTGTGTATATGTACCACTTCTTCTTTATCCATTCATCTACTGATGGACACTTAGGTTGCTTCCATTTCTTGGCTATTGTAAATAGTGCTGTGATAAACATAGGGGTACATATGTGTTTTTCAAACTGGGCTGTGCATTCTTAGGGTAAATTCCTAGGAGTGGAATTCCTGGGTCAAATGGTATTTCTATTTTGAGTTTTTTGAGGAACCTCCATACTGCTTTCCACAATGGTTGAACTAATTTACATTCCCACCTGCAGTGTAGGAGGGTTCCCTTTTCTCCACATCCTTGCCAACATTTGTTGTTGTTTGTGTTTTGGATGTTGGCCATTCTCACTGTTGTGAGGTGATATCTCATTGTGGTTTTAATTTGCATTTCTCTGATGATTAGCGATGTGGAGCATTTTTTCATGTGCCTGTTGGCCATCTGAAATTCTTCTTTGGAGAAGTGTCTATTCATGTCCTCTGCCCATTTCTTAATTGGATTATTTGCTTTTTGTTTGTTGAGGTTTGTGAGTTCTTTATATATATTGGATGTCAACCCCTTATCGGATACGTCATTTATAAATATATTCTCCCATACTGTAGGATGTCTTTTTGTTCTACTGATGGTGTCCTTTGCTGTACAGAAGGTTTTCAGCTTGATATAGTCCCACTTGTTCATTTTTGCTTTTGTTTCCCTTGCGCTGGGAGGTATGTTCATGAAGAAGTCGCTCATGTTTATGTCCAAGACATTTTTGCCTATGTTTTTTTCTAAGAGCTTCATGGTTTCATGACTTACATTCAGATCCTTGATCCATTTTGAGTTTACTTTTGTGTACACGGTTAGACAGTAGTCCAGTTTCATTCTCTTACATGTAGCTGTCCAGTTTTTCCAACACCAGCTGCTGAAGAGGCTGTCATCTCCCCATTGTATTTCTAAGGCTCCTTTATCATATATTAATTGACTGTATATGTTTGGGTTAATGTTTGGATTATCTATTCTGTTACACTGGTCTGTGGGTCTGTTTTTGTGTCAATACCAAATTGTCTTGGTTACTGTGGCTTTGTACTAGAGTTTGAAGTCAGGGAGCATAATTCCCACTGTTTTATTCCTCCTTCTCAGGATTGCTTTGGATATTCAGGGTCTTTTGTGGTTCCATATGAATTTTAGAATTATTTGTTCCAGTTCATTGAAGAAGGCTGTTGGCATTTTGATAGGGATTGCATTGAATCTGTAGATTGCTTTAGGTAGTATAGCCATTTTGACAATATTTATTCTTCCTAGCCAAGAGCATGGGATGAATTTCCATTTATTAGTGTGCTCTTTAATTTCTCTTAGGAGTGTCTTGTAGTTTTCAGGGTATAGGTCTTTCACTTCCTTCATTAGGTTTATTCCTAGGTATTTTATTCTTTTTGAGGCAATTGTGAATGGAATAATTTTTCTGATTTCTCTTTCTGTTAGTTCATCGTTACTGTATAGGAAAGCAACAGATTTCTGTGTGTTAATTTTGTATCCTGCAACTTTGCTGAATTCAGATATTAGTTCTAGCAGTTTTGGAGTGGAGTCTTTAGGGTTTTTATGTACAATATCATGTCATCTGCAAATAGTGACAATTTGATATCTTCTTTACCAATCTGGATGCCTTGTATGTCTTTGTTTTCTCTGATTGTGATCGCTAGGGCCTCCAGTATTATGTCGAATAACAGTGGAGAGAGTGGGCATCCCTGTCTTGTTCCCGATCTTAGATGAAAAGCTTTCATCTTCTCGCTGTTAGGTATGATGTTAGCTGTCGGTTTGTCATATATGGCCTTTATGATGTTGAGGTACTTGCCCTCTATACCCATTTTGTTGAGAGTTTTAATCATGAATGGGTGCTGAATTTTGCCAAATACTTTTTCAGCATCTATGGAGATAATCATGTGGTTTTTGTTCTTTCTGTTGATGTGATGGATGATGTTGATGGATTTTCGAATGTTGCACCATCCTTGCATCCCTAGGATGAATCCCACTTGATCATGGTGTATGATCCTCTTGATGTATTTTTGAATTCGGTTTGCTTATATTTTGTTGAGTATTTTTGCATCTACATTCATCAGGAATATTGGTCTGTAATTTTCTTTTTTGGTGAGATCTTTGCCAGGTTTTGGTATTAGAATGATGCTGGCTTCATAGAATGAGTTTGCAAGTATTCCCTCCTCTTCTATTTTTTGGAAAACTTTAAGGAGAATGGGTGTTATTTCTTCTCTATATGTCTGGTAGAATTCAGAGGTGAATCCATCTGGTCCGGGAGTTTTGTTCTTGGGTAGTTTTTTTATTACCGATTCAATTTTGTTGCTGGTGATGGGTCTGTTTAGTTCTTCTGTTTCTTGCTTGGTCAGTCTTGGAAGGTTGTATTTTTCTAAGAAGTTGTCCATTTCTTCTAGGTTTTCCAGCTTGTTAGCATATAGATTCTCATAATATTCTCTTATAATTCTTTGTATTTCTGTGGGGTCTGTTGTTATTTTTCCTTTCTCATACCTGATTCTGTTTATGTGTGTAGATTCTCTTTTTCTCTTAATGAGTCTGGCTAGGGGTTTATCTATTTTGTTTATTTTTTCAAAGAACCAGCTCTTGGTGTCATTGATTTTTTTCTATGGTTTTATTCTTCTCAATTTTATTTATTTCTTCTCTGATCTTTATTATGTCCCTCCTTCTGGTGACTTTGGGCCTCATTTGTTCTTCTTTTTCCAATTTCAGTAATTGTGCTTTGACTATTCATTAAGGAATGTTCTTCTTTCTTTAAATAGGCCTGGATTGCAATATACTTTCCTCTTAGAACTGCCTTTTCTGGGTCCCGTAGAAGTTGTGGCTTTGTGTTGTTGTTGTCATTAGTCTCCATAAATTCTTTGATTTCTGTTTTGATTTGGTCATTAATCCATTGATTATTTAGGAGAATGTTCTTAAGTCTCCATGTATTTGTGAGCCTTTTTGATTTCTCTCTTAAATTTATTTCTAGTTTTATACCTTTGTGATCTGAGAAGTTGGTTGGTAGAATTTCAATCTTTTTGAATTTACTGAGGTTCTTTTTGTGGCCTAGTATGTGGTCTATTCTGGAAAATGTTCCATGTGCACTTGAGAAGAATGTGTATCCTGCTGCTTTTGGGTGTAACGTTCTGTAGATGTCTGTTAGGTCCATCTGTTCTAGTGTGTTGTTCAGTGCCTCTGTGTCTTTACTTATTTTCTGTCTGGTTGGTCTGTCCTTTGGAGTGAGTGGTGTGTTGAAGTCTCCTAAAATGAATGCATTGCTTTCTATTTCCTCCTTTAATTCTGTTAGTATTTGTTTCACATATGCTGGCGCTCCTCTGTTGGGTGCATATATATTTAAAATGGTTATATCCTCTTGTTGGACTGACCCCTTTATCATTATGTAATATACTTCTTAACTCTTGCTTCTTTCTTCGTTTTGAAGTCTATTTTGTCTGATACAAGTACTGCAACACCTGCTTTTTTCTCCTTGTTGTTTGGATGAAATATCTTTTTCCATCCCTTCACCTTTAGTCTGTGTATATCTTTGGGTTTGAGGTGAGTCTCCTGTAAGCAGCATATAGATGGATCTTGCTTTTTTATCCATTCAGTAACTCTGTGTCTTTTGATTGATGCCTTCAGTCCATTTACATTTGGAGTGATTATCGATAGATACGTACTTATTGCCATTGCTGGCTTTAGATTCGTGGTTACCAAAGGTTCAGGGGTTGCTTCTCTGCTATCTAACAGTCTAACTTAACTTTCTTGTTAAGTTATTGTAACCACAGTCTGATGATTCTTTATTTCTCTCCCTTCTTATTCTTCCTCCTCCATTCTTTATATATCAGGTGTTTTATGCTTTGCCTTTAGTTAGTATTTGGATGATCTGCTTTCTTTGCTATGATTTTATTTTCTCTGGTGACCCCTTTTTAGCCTTAGGAGTGCTTCCCTCTAGAGCAGTCCCTTTAAGATATCCTATAGAGGTGGTTTATGGGTGGCAAATTCCTTCAGTTTTCGCTTGTCTGGAATTGTTTAATCCCTCCCTCGAATTTAAATGGTAAGTATCCTGGATACAATATTCTTGGTTCGAGGCCCTTCTGTTTCATTACGTTAAATATATCATACCATTCTCTTCTGGCCTGTACGGTTTCTGTTGAGAAGTCTGATGATAGTCTGATGGATTTTCCTTTGTAGGTGATATTTCTTCTCTCTCTAGCTTCCTTTAATATTCTGTCCTTATCTTTGACCTTCGCCTATTTAATTATTATGTGTCTTGGTGTTGTCTTCCTTGGGTCCCTTGTGTTGGGAGATCTGTGGGCGTCAGTGGTCTGAGAGACTATTTCCTTCCCCAGCCTGGGGACATTTTCAGCAATTATTTCCTCAAAGACACTGTCTATCCCTTTTTCTCTCTCTTCTTCCTCTGGTATTCCTATAATGCAAATATTGTTCTGTTTGGATTGGTCACACAGTTTTCTTAATATTCTTTCATTCCTAGAGATCCTTTTATCTCTCTCTGCCTCAGCTTCTCTGTATTCCTGTTCTCTGATTTCCATTCCATTAACAGTCTCTTGCATCTCATCCAGTCTGCTGCTAAGCCCATTGATTGCTTGTCTCATCTCTGCATTGTCTTTCCTCACTTCCCTCACTTCCTCCCTTAGCTCTTGCATATTTCTCTGTAGATCCATCATTATGCTTATGACTTTTATTCTGAATTCTTTTTCAGGAAGAATGTGCATGTCCATCCCTTCAGACTCACTGTCTAGGGTAGTGCAGTCTGGGGTTTTCTGGGTAAGTTTTGTTTGTTCCATATTTCTCTGTCTTTTCATGGCAATAGAAGTGGTCAGAAAAAGAAGAAAGGGAAAATAGAGAAAACAAACAACAAAAAACACCTGCCAGGTGTAGTTTCTGTTAGGATCCTATAGGTGGCGCTGCTGCTTCACTCTTCTGATGCTGCGCCGGGCCCTTTGTGACTCTGGCCAGGGAGGGAACAATGGGAGGCTGCTGATTTCTGTGGGAAGTCTCTGTGTGACTGCTTTTCACAGCCACAGTCAAAAGGGACCAAAATTCCCCAGGACTCCCAGCCTGCTTTGCTGAGTGCGCTGGGACGATCCTGCTCCTCCATTGGGCCCCTGTCTCTTTAAGACCCCTAAAAAAGCACGTGCTCTTCTTTTGTCCCAGGGAACTGGCTTGGTGGACCTGCCATCTTGGAATCTGCACCACTGTCTCTCCAGTCTCCGATACACCACGAGATGTGTGTCAGCTCTCCTGGTGCAGATCACCAGCACTGGTTATTCGGCAGGCCTGTGCTTCCACTCCCTCCCCACTCTGAATCCTCTCCTCCCGCCGGTGTGCTGGCATGGGGGAGTGCTCGGTTCCCTCTGGTTTGTCGCTTCTGTATCTTACCCGCCTCGTGGGGTGCCGAGTCCTCTCAGGTGTAGCTGCAGGCTGGTGTCATCCTGTGTCTTCTGGTCTCTCTTTTAGGAATAGTTGTATTTACTGTATTTTCGTAAATATATTTGGTTTTGTGAGGAGATTTCCTCCGCCCTGCTCCTGCCGCCATCTTCCCAGAAGTCCCTTTTAATGCCTTTTCATCTTTTAATGCACTGGTTGGGGCTCCCAGCACAATGATTAATACAATTGCCCAAATTGCACATCGCTGTCATGTTCTCATTCTTTGGGAAACATATTTTGTAGGTTTCCCTTTTAAGAATGAAGTTTGCTGCCAGTTTGTTTAGAAACCTCTACCTGATTGAAGTTTTATACATTCGTATTTTACTTAGTTGTTTTATTATGATTGTATGTTGAATTTTGTCACCTGCTTTTTCTGCATCTATTGAGATGATTATATTTGTTTATCCTTTATTCAGTTAGCATGATGAAACACATGAATTGGTATTATATGTTAAACGAATCTTGCTTTCCTGAAATAAGCCATACTTGGTTGTGATACATTATCCTTTGTTTTAATTGCCTGTATTCTCTGGTCAGGCTTACTGGATGGTTGGGTCCTATGTACTATATTCAGCTATAAATGGGTCTATGAATTAGCTTCCCTGCTAATCATTTTGGGGGACCTCAATCAGGCAAGAGTGTACACTGAATTCCCCGGTTAGGTGAGGCCACTGATTTTGCTCTGCAAATGGGGAAAATTACTTGTTTTGCCCCTTGCTCAAGTGCCACTGTAGCAACGCTGTTGGGATGGGCTATGTGGTTTCCTACATGTTCTGGTTAGGATCCCTAGTCAGGCAGGCTGGAGGCTGTACTCAGTAATACTGACGAGGTCTATGAATTAGTTTCCCTGCTAGGGCATAGTGGGAAAAGCACCTTTAAGGCCATGAAACTGGCCATTTTTCTTCATTCAAGCTGACCGGTGCTCCACCGTCCTTGGCCAAGTGGGTTCACTGACTTTGTTCTCTTAACTACTGGCTCTGTCTGCCCTTCAGCTTGAGTGCTGCTGGGCTACCCCTCTTCCAAGTGCTCTTTCTGGTCAGATGGGGCAGAGCCACCATTGGTGGGCAGAGCTGTGTCTCAGCAAGCTTGTCTGGGTGGGGAGAGGACAGTTACTCCAGGTAACTGTCAGTTTCCCAAACAAGCTGTCTGTTTGGGGGGTACTGGGGGCTAACTTAGCCTTGGCTATGATTTAATCCCCCTCCCTATGTTAGGCAGAATAACAGAAATGAGCAGGATGAAAAAGAGAGAGGGCCTCCCAAAGATGACTCAGGGAATTGATGAGACAGAAAGCCAGAAATGACACAGAGAGTTAATCAGATGAAGCCGCAGCATCCAAGAGTGACTCAAGAAGTGTCCACGGTCTCCCCAGATAAGAAACATCAGAAGCATAGGCACTGCACAGCCCCAGAACCCATTTCATCAATCAGAAAAAAACCTAGAGAGCTGACAGCTGTCAATCAAGGATCTCTCTGCCTTGCCCAAACCACATAAAAGAATCCTCAGAATGAGCATCCAGGCCTGTCTTATCTTAGGCAGGCCCACTGTTAGTCTATGCAGAGTGTATTAAAACTTACTTTGCTTTCTTGACTTGGTTTCTTGTCTCACTATGTCTGACTTCCCTGGGACACCAAGCCGATGTCTTTCCTTCCTAACACCTACATGAAGGATAGGAACCCTCATGCCTGGAACTGGCTTTGCTCCAGCAGCAATCAGCTTTGCCCACCCTCCTCTTGGCTGAAACATTCTTGGGTTATTCAGCTTTCCGGTGTTCCCACCTGCCCCTCTGGTCAGCAGGTGGGCCTGTGACTCAGCTCCTTGCCTGGGCCTGGGCAAACCAGATTCTAGGACTGACAAAATTCTTCATTCGAGGATCCAAATCAAGCAGATCTGCACCCTGCTGAGTGCCCAGTCAGTGCACCCCTGACTTGGTTCTCAAGATGAGTGCTGATTGGGTAACTGCACTACTTGTTGAACTTGGTCTGCCAAGTCCCATGTGCTGATTATTGCAAGCCCCTCCCCGCTTCCCTGTCATAGATTCCCAGTGGCTGGGCCCCACAGTGGGGCAATCCTCAAGGGGCAAGCTCAGTGTAGGTGCTCCCACAAGGTGACCCACATGCTGGAGGTGGGCACTGGTTGCCTCTGTGTTCTTTTGTCCCACAGGAGGAACTGGAGGCTCAGGGGAATCCTCTCTGCAGGTTGCTGCCCTCTTCTGTTCAGGGGCAGTGCCGTCAGTGTTCACCTGATTCTCTGCTCCTAATGCAGTCTGTGTCGGTCTCTGTGGTGCTGGGGGTGCTTCAGCCCCATCCCCATGTTCTAGGATCATTTCACTGGTGTCTTGTTCTTGAATAGTTGGTAATTCTTGTGAGGGGGAGTAAAGTCAGAAACGACCTACATTGCCATCTTAGTGATGTTACTCCAGCCTGTGTTTTCTCTCTTTTCTCTTTTCATTGCCTAAATATGTGAACAAATTCAGAAAAGCACAAAGAACAATAAAGCAATAATTATAATCTTATCTTTTTTAGTACAATCCCTGCCTATGATTGCAGAGACAGTTCTATTCTGATGTCAGTGTATATACTTCTATTCTGCTTTTACACTTTTTCAGACATGAATTTTGTCACAACTTTAGTTTGGAGAGTGGGATCAAAAAAATATGGACATTCATGTGACTTGATTTTTTCACTTTTTCTTTTGTCCTTGAAGCCTCTCTCTCTCTCTCTCTCATTTTCTGTGTGTGTGTGCCTGTATGTGTGTGTGCCTCTACATACATGTCTCTCACTAAATGTATATTATTTTTATAATTTCTCCATGAGTATTCCACATTCTATTCATATATTCCTCTGATGATAAGCACTTAGTTATTTCCAACTTGTAGTTACCACAAAACAGGGCTCTGATGGATCACCCACAAGCTCAGCTATCTGCTGTGATTTCTACCACCAGACAATTGTCATCATGGTTTTGGATGCCACTTTCTAATTGTGTGGCTGGCCATTCTCCCATTAACTCTTACTTGGACCCTTCCACATGGGTTATCTCACCATGGTACATGCTCTTAGCACTCCATTCCTGAAGGAGGGACTTTGGGAGATAATCTAAGCCAGTATCTAAAAGCTGAAACCCTCTTGGATCTTTCTCAGATCAAGTAGTTTATACATGAGCATGAATTAAATAAAAGCCTTAGTACTTATGGTTTCTAGTTCTTCCTGCTCAACCAGTGTTTGTCCTAATAAAATTTGCAGTTCAATGTGTCTCATTTTAAAATGATGTGACTATTAATTATTGCTTTATCAGTACCTCTCATGCATTCTGCTTAGAAATAAAAGACACTATGTTTTTTTCCCCTAATATTTGTTTTTGATTAATCCAGTCCAAGAGGAAGAAGGTAGCCAGGCATTATTTGAATAGCTTCTCAAGTTCTGCAAGAAAATGTGTGTGCATTTGTTAACAATTGTCTGTGGTCAATTCACGTTGAAAAAAAATCAGTGGGAACAGAATCACAGGGACCTTATGATTATGCTTGCATTATTATAGTCCTGTTATATTTCACCATTGAATTTATACCTGCAGTTTTTCTAGTGGACTCCTACCCAAGGTGGTTTGAGACTGCATATCTAAAAACATATTTCCAGGCCCTGAAACATTTAAATGTCATAAAAATCAATTTTACGTATACGATTCCCAGCTGAGTGCCACTTCTGATGTATGTCAGCTTCAAAAGAAATTAAAAGATAAGTAACATGATTACAATCTGATTAGCTTGTCTACAAGATTGCAGAGTTGTCTGAGTGAAGATACTTCATAGTGAGACCAGTTTACATCACATTAAACAAAAATGAGTTTCCAATATGTGCACTATATACAAAGTGAGTAAATGGAAAATTGCAACCTGTGACTGAATATGAATCATGGAACCTCTCTGTTATTTTGTGACTATTTAAGAATTTTCTATCTGTCAGAACACTTATGAGGTATCTTAAGAAAAACTGAATCATTTTCTGAGATTTGTTGCTCAAACTAGAAGAAGTATTTCTTTGAGTAATAGAACACAGAAAAGGGGGGAACTCCAACTGGGGAAAATTCTTGGAGCCCAACTATTCTACATTATAGAATAAGAATGCAAAATATTTAGAAGGTAATTCATGACAAAGGTCACATCTAAACAGAAAAAATGACTATATATTAATGATTACTAAGTGGACAATATACATGAAATAGGGCTGGCTCAGTTTCAAGTAACATAATATCCATAGTGGGGATAAAAGCTTTGGACTCTATTTATCTTACTTATAAAATACTTTTTGTATTTTTCTCTGGAGGAAAAAAGAAAAAATAGAAGAACAGTAAAAAGAAGGAAGTAAGAAAAGCATGTAGAAAATAACTGGGAAATGTTTTCTCAAGCAAGTGTGATAATGCCACCCTAAGCTTTTTTCCTTTTTAGTCTGTAATTATTTTGGTTATAAAGAAAAAAATATGCAGGAAATTAAACTAATGTAAGTGCCTTCATGATTGGACAGTAATATAGAAGTCTTGATGACTGGACAATTCCATGAGTAAGAATGCTCTAGCAGCAAGTTTAAAAAAAATTATTATTAAGGTATCACTGATATACAATCTTATGCTCAGGTTTCACATGAGCAACATTGTGATTACTATACTACCCACATATTACCAAGTCCCCACCACATACCCCGTTACAGTCACTGTCAATCACCACAGTAAGATGCTCTACAGGGTCACTACTTGTCTTCTCTGTGGTATACTTCCTTCCCCATGCTCCCCTACCCCCATATTATGTGTACCCAACCCCTTTTCCTTTGGTAACTGATAGCCATTTTTGGGTTCTTTGTGTCTACTGCTGTTTTGTTCCTTCAGTTTTTGCTTTGTTGTTATACTCCACGGATGAGTGAAATCATTTGGTACTTCTCTCTGTCCGCCTGGCTTATTTCACTGAGCATAATATCCTCTAGCTCCATCCATGTTGTTGCAAATGGTAGGATTTGTTTCCTTCTTATGGCTGAGTAATATTCCATTGTGTATATGTACCACTTCTTCTTTATCCATTCATCTACTGATGGACACTTAGGTTGCTTCCATTTCTTGGCTATTGTAAATAGTGCTGCTATAAACATAGGGGTGCATATGTCTTTTTCAAATCTGGGCTGCTGCATTCCTTAGGGTAAATTCCTAGGAGTGGAATTCCTGGGTCAAATGGTATTTCTATTTTCAGTTTTTTGAGGAACCTCCATACTGCTTTCCACAATGGTTGAACTAATTTGCAGTCCCACCAGCAGTGTAGGAGGGTTCCCTTTTCTCCACATCCTCGCCAACATTTGTTGTTGTTTGTGTTTTGGATGTTGGCCATCCTCACTGGTGTGAGGTGATATCTCATTGTGGTTTTAATCTGCATTTCTCTGATGATTAGCGATGTGGAGCATCTTTTCATGTGCCTGTTGGCCATCTGAATTTCTTCTTTGGAGAAGTGTCTATTCATGTCCTCTGCCCATTTCTTAATTGGATTATTTGCTTTTTGTTTGTTGAGGTTCGTGAGTTCTTTATATATTTTGGATGTCAACCCCTTATTGGATACATCATTTATGAATATATTCTCCCATACTGTAGGATGCCTTTTTGTTCTGTTGATGGTGTCTTTTTCTGTACAGAGCTTTTTAGCTTGATGTAGTTCCATTTGTTCATTTTTGCTTTTGTTTCCTGGCCCGAGGAAATATGTTCAAGAAAAAGTTGCTCATGTTTATATTCAACAGAGTTTTGCCTATGTTTTCTTCTAAGAGTTTTATGGTTTCATGACTTACATTCAGATCTTTGATCCATTTTGAATTTACTGCTGCATATGGAGTTAGACAGTAATCCAGCTTCATTCTCTTACATATAGCTGTCCAGTTTTGCCAAAACCAGTTGTTGAAGAGTCTGTCATTTCCCCATTGTATATCCATGGCTCCTTTATCATATATTAATTGGCCATACATGTGTGGGTTTATATCAGGACTCTCTATTCTATTCCATTGATCTATGGGTCTGTTCTTATGCCAGTATCAAATTGTCTTGATTACTGTAGCTTTGTAGTAGAATTTGAATATTGGGAGTGTAATCGCCCCCTCATTTTATTCTTCCTTCTAAGGATTGTTTTGACTCTTTGGGGTCTTTTGTGGTTCCATATGAATTTTAGAGCTATTTGTTCTAGTTCATTAAAGAATGCTGTTGGTATTTTGACAGGGATTGCATTCAATCTATAGATTACTTTAGGAAGGATGGCCATTTTGACAATATTAATTCTTCCTATACATGGGCATGGGATGTATTTCCATTTATTAGTATCTTCTTTAATTTCTCTTGTGAGTGTCTTGTAGTTTTCAGGGCTTAGGTCTTTCACTTCCTTGGTTAGGTTTATTCCTAGGTATTTTATTCTTTCTGATGAAATGATGCATGGAGCTGTTTTCCTGATTTCTCTTTCTGCTAATTCATCATTGGTATATAGGAATGCAACAGATATCTGTGTATTAATTTTGTATCCTGCAACTTGGCTGAATTCAGATGTTAGCTCTAGTAGTTTTGGAATGGATTATTTAGGATTTTTATGTACAATATCATGTCATGTGCAAACAGTGACAGTTTAACTTGTTCCTTGCCAATCTGGATGCCTTTTATTTTTTCATGTTGTCTGATTGCAGTGGCTATGATCTCCAGTACTATGTTGAATAAAAGTTGGGAGAGTGGGCATCCTTTGGCTTTCCACTGTTAAGTATGATGTTGGCTGTGAGTTTGTCATATATGGCCTTTATTATGTTGAGGTACTTGCCCTTTACACCCATTTTGTTGAGAGTTTTTATCATGAATGGGTGTTGAATTTTGTCAAATACTTTTCAGCATCTCTGGAGATGATCATATTATTTTTGTCCTTTTTTTAAATTGATGTAGTGGATGATGTTGTTGGTTTTCAAATGTGGTACCATCCTTGCATCCCTGAAATGAATCACACTTGATCATGGTGTATTATCCTCTTGATGTAATTTTGAATTCGGTTTGCTAATATTTTGTTGCGTATTTTTGCATCTATGTTCATCAGGGATATTGGTCTGTAATTTTCTTTTTTTGTTTTGTCTTTGCCTGGTTTTGGTTTTAGAGTGCTCTGGCTTCATAGAATGAGTTTGGAAGTATTCCCTCCTCTTTGACTTTTTGGAAAACTTTAAGAAGGATGGGTATTAGGTCTTCTCTCAATGTCTGATAAAATTCAGTGGTGAAGCCATCTGGTCCAGGACTTTTGTTCTTGGGTAGTTTTTTGATTACCAGTTCAATTTTGTTGCTGGTAATTGGTCTGTTCATATTTTCTGTTTCTTCCTGCGTCAGTCATGGGAGGTTGTATTTTTCTAGAAAGTTGTCCATTTCTTCTAGGTTGTCCTATTTGTTATTGTATAATTTTTCATAGTATTCTCTAATAATTCTTTGTATTTCTGTGGTGTCCATAGTGAGTTTTGCTTTCTCATTTCTGATTCTGTTTATGTATATTGACCCTCTTTTTTTCTTGATAAGTCTGGCAGGGGTTTATCTATTTTGTTTATTTTCTCAGAGAAACAGCTCCTGGTTTCATTGATTCTTTCTATTGTGTTATTCTTCTCAATTGTATTTATTTCTTCTCTGATCTTTATTATGTCCCTCTTTTTACTGACTTTGTGCTTCATTTGTTCTTCTTTTTCCAATTTTATACATTTTGAATTTAGACTGTTCATTTGGGATCATTCTTCTTTCTTTAAATACGCCTCAATTGCTATATACTTTCCTCTTAGAACTTTCTTCACTGTGTCCCACAGAAGTTGGTGTGTTGAGCTGTTCTTTTCATTTGTCTCCATGTATTGCTTGATCTCTGTTTTAATTTGACCATGATCCATTGATTATTTAGGAGCATGTTGTTAAACCTCCATGTGTTTGTAGGCCTTTTTGTTTTCTTTGTACAATTTATTTCTAGTTTCATACCTTTGTGATCTGAGAAGGTGGTTGGTACAATTTCAATATATTTGAATTTTCTGAATCTCTTTTTGTGGCCTAGTATGTGATCTATTCTTGAAAATGTTCCATGTGTACTTGAGAAGAAGGTAATCTGTTGCTGTTGGGTGGAGTGTTCTGTAGATGTCTGCTAGGTCCACATGTTCTAATGCGTTATTCAGTGCCTCTGTCTCCTTACTTATTTTCTGTTTGGTTGATCTGTCCTTTGGAGTGAGTGGTGTATGAAAGTCTCCTAAAATGAATGCATTGCATTCTATTTCCCCCTTTAATTCTGTTAGTATCTGTTGTACATATTTGGGTGTTCCTACACTGGGTGCATAGATATTTATAAATGTTATATCCTCTTGTTGGACTGACCGCTTTATCATTTTATAATGTCCTTCTTTGTCTCTTGTGACTTTCTTTGTTTTGAATTCTATTTTATCTGATACAAGTACTGCAATGCCTGCTGTCTTCTCCCTATTAGTTGCATGAAATATATTTTTCCATCCCTTCACTTTTAGTCTATATTTGCCTTTGGGTTTGTAGTGAGTCTCCGGTAGGCAGCATATAGATGGGTCTTGCTTTTTTATCCACTCTGTATCTCTATGTCTTTTGATTGGCACGTTCAGTCCATTTACATTTAGAGTGATTAGCCACAGATGTGTACTTATTGCCATTGCAGGCTTTGGATTCATGGTTACCAACAGTTCAAGGGCAGACTCTTTACTATCTAACAGTCTAAGTTAACCCGGTTACTATGCTATTCTAAACAAAATGTGAAGATTCTTTTTTTCTTCTCCCTTCTTTTTCTTCCTCCTCCACTCTTTATATGTTAGGTGTCATATTCTGTACTCGTAGTGTATCCCTTGACTGACTTTGTGGGTCGCTGATTTAATTTTGCATTTGGTTAGTAATTAATTGGTCTACTTCCTTTGCTGTGGTTTTATTTTCTCTCTTGACAGCTATTTGGTCTTAGGGGAACCTCCATGTGGAGCAGTCCCTTTAAAATACACTGTAGAGATATTTCGGAGGAGGTAAATTCCCTCAACTTTTTCTTATCTGGAAATTGTTTAATCCCTTCTTCAAATTTAAATGATACTCTTGCTGGGTAGAGTATTCTTGGTTCAAGGCCCGTCTGTTTCATTGCATTAAATATATCATGCCACTCCCTTCTGGCCTGTAAGGTTTCTGCTGAGAAGTCTAATTATAGCCTGATGGGTTTTCCTTTGTAGGTGATCTTTTTCTCTCTCTGGCTGCTTTTAATACTCTCTCCTTGTCCTTGATATTTACCATTTTAATTATTATATGTCTTGGTGTTGTCTTCCTTGGGTCCCTTGTGTTGGGAGATCTGTGAACTTCCATGGCCCGAGAGACTATTTCCTTCCCCATTTTTGGGAAATTTTCAGCAATTATTTCTTCAAAGACACTTTCTATCCCTTTTCCTCTCTCTTCTTCTTCTGGTACCCCTATAGTGCAAATATTGTTCCATTTGGATTGCTCACACAGTTCTCTTAATATTCTTTCATTCATAAAGATCCTTTTTCCTGTCTCTGCCTCAGCTTCTTTGTATTCCTGTTCTCTAATTTCTATTCCATTTACTGTCTCCTCTACCTCATCTAATCTGCTTTTAAATCCCTCCATTGTATGTTTCATTTCAGCTACTGTATTTTTAAGGTGTCTTCTCCCTCCTGAATTCATTCCTTAGCTCGTGAATATTTTTCTGTAGCTCCATTAGCATGCTTATGTATTTTATTTTGAATTCTTTTTCAGGAAGAATGGTGATTTAAGTCACTGAGCCCTCTTTCTGGTGTTTGAGGGATTTGGGATTGAACAAGGTTCTTCTGTCTTTTCACAGTCCTATTGGATAATGAGAAAAATGAGGTTTGTGTAGTCAGCACTCTCTAGTGCCTAGAAGCCCTGCTCTTCAGAGCTGCCCAGTACCTGGAATAACTGCAGTGGTTGCAGGTGAGTGATGCCGGTCCCCACCCTAAGGATAGAGCTCTTTCCTGCTCTCCAGCACCAGTGCCTGCTTCCGCTGTCAGCGCCAGTGATCTTCGCACAGGTAACAGCCTCTGCATTAATCCCCTAAGCTGCCATAGGTGGGTTGCCCTCCAGATGGCCTGGGGCGATGGTGGAGGTCACAGGCAAATGGCGCTTGTGCCTGCCAGGAGGACAAATCCCTTTCCTGCTTCCAAGACACAGTGCCAGCCTCTGCTGTCAGGGCCAGTGAGCCTTGTGTAGGGAGCAGCTTTTGTGTTAGTCGCTATAGTTACTGTATTTGGGGCTGCCCTCTGGCTGCCCTGGAGTGATGGCGGGGGCAGGGCAGAGGGTTTGTGTGCAAGTGCTGACTGGGAGGAAGGAGTGGCAGGCTGCTTATCACAGTGGAGGACCTTGGGCTGTGTTGCCAGCAGTGGGTTGGAGTACCTGAAGCTCCTGAAAGTTCCCAACCTGCTAGGCTGAGTGTGTTGTGATGATTTTGTCCACCTGTTTCTTCTCCTGAATCCTTGCCCCTTTAGCTGCCCTCTTACTGTTGGGAAGTCTTTCAAAGCTCCCACCTTTCTTTTGTCCCAGAGTAGCAAGTTGTGGGGAACCTGTTTGCCACAAATGGTTGGAATCACAGTCTCTCACTTTGGTTTTCAACCCTTCTAATCTCCAGAACACCGTGCAATGTGGGTTTGTGATCCTGAAGTAGATTTCTAGGGCTGGGTATTTAGCAGTCCTGGGCTTCTACTCTTCCACTCTGATTCTCTTCCTAGCCAGTGGAGCTGGGGTGGGGAGAGTGCTCAGGTCGCTCCAGGTTGCAACTTTATTATTTTACCCTTTTCCATGAGATGTTCTCTTTTCCCAGATGTAGACTGGCTTGTGCAATCTTATTTCTAGTCACTCTTTTAGGAATAGTTGTATTTTCTGTATTTTCGTATAACATGTGGTTTTGGGAGGAGATTTCTGCCTCACTTCTCATGCCGCCATCTTTTTTCCCCAATCTCTAGCAGCAAGTTTTAAAAATAAAAAAGCAAAGCAAGTGACAAAAGTTAGAGCAAGGGATATAACAAGAAAGAAAAGAGTAATATAAAAGAAAGCCCTAACCCTGGAAGTTAGGGCTTTACACTGCATTGTAATAGTCATTTCTCCAAATGTTTCATTCTAAAGTGTCCATTTCCCAGTCACAAAGTTTGACTACAGAGTTCTTATACTTTG